>WBMY01017626.1:229553-267536 GCA_013397315.1 Donacobius atricapilla
AAAAAAAAAGGGTAAGTGACAGGAGAGTGTGGAGAAGTTGCCATGGCAGTCTAGGAGGAGTGAAGACAGACCAGGGAGTCGTGGAGAAGAGCTGGGACAGTTGTCCCAGAATGGAGGCAATGAGACATGTTTGTAAGAAAACAAGGTTGCTTAATTATCTTAAATTATGTAAGCATGCATAGGTGCTGTGCATTTCACTGGAGCTGGACACCTGAATATGGTAAAAAGTCTCCTTCTCTTGTTTAAGATACTTTAGATGTAAGCTGGTGGTTTCAGACATTTTTGTGAGAATATTTGACTTTTTAGTAGATGCTTTTCTTGAGACTGTCACATATCATTGGGCTGTGTTGTCTTAGAATTATAGGAGAATTATTTAGAGACATAACCGTGTGTGCTTCTATTACCGCAATAAAAAGATGAGTACAAATGATGGACCAGCTGCAACTCCAGACATTCTCACTATGAACTACATTTTTTTACTTCTGGATGGTATTTTGCAAAGTCTTGGTAAGACTAGTAAAACTTTTTTGCTTTTATTTTTTTGTTGTTGTTCATGTTGGTTTTCTACTGCTACGTAGAGAGTCCTAGAATGGTTTGTGTTGGAAAGGACTGTAAAGATCATCCAGTTCCAACCCCCTGCAATGAGCAGGGAACCTTCCACTGGGGCAGGTTCCTCAGAGCCCCATCCAGCCTGGCCTGGGACCCTTCCAGGGTTGGGGCAGCCACAGCTCCTCTGGGCAGCCTGTGCCAGGCCCTCACCACCCTCCCAGAGAACAATTTCTTCCCAATATTTAATCTAAACCTCTTTCAGCATCATAAATAAGCAAGGAATGTTGATTGGGTTTTGATAAATTTAAGAGATTGAGCATGTTTAAGTCATGCGAAGATGAATATTTTGTCGTAAATATTTTTGGAGCTGTTGTCTTCATTTTTTCAGCTCTTTAATGTGACAGTTAATGTCAGCAATTAATTAATGTGGCAAATAATAGTACAAGATTTCATTATGGGGTCTCACTTCTGATGTACTGTTTTCATCCTGGCTCTTTAGTCAGTACAGTGAGAAGAATTTTTTTCAAGTGATTTTTTTTCTGTCAGAGCTGTAGTAGACAGCTGACTCAAAAAAGTGAACATTCTGAGTTTTGTCTCTTGGGAACAATTGAGATAAAATAATTTGTTCAGCTTAGAACAATGTTGGACTTCTTTTTTAATCTAGATATTAAGAATCCTTGGAAGAGATAGGGTTATTTTAGAATTATTAATGGATTTTTTCCTTCATTTTATTTTGTTTTTTTTCAAGAGAAAGTGGTCAGAGATCTGAATGTTGAGTTCTTCCAGATATTGTTTTAATTGGATCAGATTTGTCAACAATAAAAATAAAAAGTTTTGTCTCCCAGGAGATGTGTATATGATAGACTAAATGTCATAATGATGTGAACAAATGAGATGTAACCTGCACGGAAAATATATGTTTTCCATTAAATTTCCACAGAAATGATTGAAAATGTCTTGGGAATTATTTAAGCAATTTACAATATTGTTTAAAAAGGTACATCTGGGCACACTGAGTACACTCTTTTGTCGTTCATTAGCAATGTATTTAATGAGGGTTTTTTTAAGTGATAGATAGTTAAGGTAACAGACAAGTGACAGATTGTTTGTCTTTAATGATTTCCCTATTTCAGGCCCATTACAAAGCAATTAGAAATCTGACAGCATTTTTACTCTGCATTACTGATCATCTAAAGTGATGAGAAATGAGAGGTGATGAATATTAATTGTATATTTTCATATAATTATCATAAATTATTACCTTGTCTAGTGCACTGCAGGTGGAGTAAAATCAATGGATGAAAATGGATGAAAATTCAGTCAAATATGATAATTTAAAAGATTTCATGACTTAGTTTTTGTCTTTAAAATACAGTGTCAATCAGTCTAAACCAGGCATGCATTAACTGAGAAATACAAAGATACTCTTACCTTTCCTCGCTTTGCTAGCACTGAGCAGCATGGCTTTTACTCCTGTGCCCTATGACAAATTATTTACCTCTCTTTTTTAGCCTGCCAGATTTACCCCGGATTTTACCTATTCCTCTCCAACTTTTTGCCATAAGTATTTACACATTGTTTGAGCTTTGGAATATGCAACTCCTATAATTCACATCATTTAATTTTATAATGCATCTCCTTAATTTACAGTTAGTGGAAAAACTGTAAAAACAGATCACAGATTCTCCATATGAGATATGTAGGGAGTGTGGCCAGTGTTGGTGTTTTTCCTGAGAAAATTTGGTTGAGATGAGTTATTCAATATCACTTTAGTCTTCTAAGACAAAGACAAGAGTGCTATACTGTTTATCTGGGATGGCAGACCTTACCCATGAGAAAATTCTTTTTTTTTTTTTTCCTCATTTCCCTGCATGTTCTGGATCAGAGAAGTGAGCAAAATGGATGAACCATAAAAAAGAAATTATTATGTTGCTGAGTCTATCAAAGTTCATGTATTTGAAGTCAAATGAAAACTGCAAGTGCAAGTCTGTATTTTCATCTTGATTTTCAACGCTTGACTTTGCAAACCGGATAATTTTAACAAATTGCTTTTGAAAATTCACTTTATTATCATATTTTATCTTCCAGTGTTAGTAAGAAAGAATAGGGTTGGAGTGTTTTCTCGTGGTGGAAAACTTCACAACTGTCTCCTATATTAATGTGGTTTATTCTATGAGCACAAAGCCAGGGTTAAACATGTACTGAGCTTTCCATCTCCGGTAGTGACCGGTGGTGGAATGAAGGGGTAACAAAAACAGCACTAGTGTCGAGAGAACCTCCAGGTGTTAAATCCTCCAAGATGTGTGTTTTTCATACATGGAATAAATTCTGTCTTGGCCTAAGAATCTGTAGTTCCAGCATACTATTGTTTGAAAATGAGGGTCCCATTCATCAGTAAGCTACCATTACTTGGCCATACTTGGTCAGTATGGTATATTCTAATCCCCATTTTCATCATAATGGGATTTCCTCTGGGATATTCTCATGCTGTAAGAGGCCTCATTCACATCCTGAGTGCTTGTTGATGGAAAAGGTAGCACGTTTAGGCTGGTACCAGCATGCTCTTCCTGCTGAGGCCTCATGATCATCGTAAGGAATCCTGTTTATTCTGTCTGAAGTCAAGGTCTAACTCTTCAAGTTTAGATTTTACATACATAAAAATCAACTTTGGGTTTTTTTTCCCAGCTCTTTGCCGCTAGCGCTGTAGTAACTGGTTTTAGATTTTGTAATTTCAATCCTGGTTTTGTCATGTAGGCTCAGTAAACTTCGTTAACAATGTATTCCATCATGCTCTGTAAGACTGTAACAAACTCTGTGATGTGCGTTTTTCTCAATATCCTTCTGCACCCCTGAAAGCAAAGAGTACCATTTTCCATTCCCTTTTTCATATCTGTCATAAAACACAGAACGGTTTTAATGTCCATCCACTCTCTCAGCATTGGATTACTGCTCTGCCTGTATTGCACATGGGTTTTTCAAACAAAAGGACCTGTTTTCTTCTTCTCCCTCTTGCGCATATGTTCACATTCTGCACAGTCACATGCTGCTAACCATGTGTATAGAGACACATGTTGTGTCATATTTCTCTTTTTTTAAAATTCCTGTGATGAAAAGACTGAATAGGACTCACTTCTGGATACACCTTGATCTTTATTCTGATGTCTTTAAACCAAATATTCAGATGTTTGAATACCCTTATCAGAAATGGGTCTGTTTAACGTCACTTTTGTTACTTGCTAATGCAAAGTGTGATATACACAAAGGCAAGGGAGCAGCAACTGTGGTGTGCTTAAGGCTTGCAAACATAACAGATTGACAGCATTTCACAGTTTATGTTAAAGCCAGCTTTTGAGAAAGGTAATTATAAAATGAAATATTTAATTCTGATACTTAGATTATTAATTTTATTTTAATTGGCACTTTCCAATATAATTGGATATGTTTCCACATGTTTGTTGAAGAAAAATGCTGGGTTAATTGGCTTTTTGCTTGTTTTCTTTTTAGATACAGTTTATAATTTATCATACTTTTAACTAACATATTTCTATTGTGTGAATTCTTTTAAAGACTAAAGTACTTTCCAAGTGAGACAACAAGTAGTAAAGTCCTTTTAGTGTTGCAAGGAAGAATATACTTACTGTACCTCAAAACCTTTTCATTGAATATTCCTATATTGCATATATTTTTTAGTTTTACCTCAAGGAAAACTTTTGTCTCTTCAGTTTGAACTTAAAGCTGAAGTTTGAAGATACATCTGTGCTGATCCAAGAGCCAGTTGCCACTGAAAGTAGCAAAATTCTTCTGCCATTCCTTCTTCACTTGTTTCATTCATGAGCTCTCGCTGCCTTTGCATCAGCACCACTTTTCGTGTGACCACACAATGAGATAGTTCACGAAGACAGTGGGGCAAAAATCTAATTCTGCCTAAAAATTGATAATTTTCTGGCAATTTAGCTCCACTAAACGGATTTGTCATGTGTCAGTGTCAGCACAGAGAAGATGGCTGGAGAACTTGTCCAGGACAAGGGGAGGAGATGGTAGAGGGGAACAAGCCTGCCTGATTGGATGTCTCTTAGCCATTAGACCGCATTACTTCTTCATCAAATTGGATGCTGAGATACACTGTGTAAAGTTCATAAAAGTAAGCACAGGATAAACAAAGCTGGTTTAAGATAATGAAAATCACCAATGTATGTTTAAAGGTTAAGATATATAAAGGAGGAATAGTCAGTCATATGAAAGATACTAAGCCAGTCTAATGGAAAGCAATGTTACTGAAAAAAATCTGCACTTCTTTCTGATTTTTGCAACTGATACTGATATTATCTAATATTAAAATTGTATTTCAGCAGTACAGTTGGCTTTCCTTTTGGCTCAGAATTATTCTGCTCTGCTTTACTCCTTTATTTTTACCCTAATGTTGATTGGTGGGGGGCATGTTTTCTGTTGATATTTCAGGGAAGTTCAGAGCTAATTGTGTTAGATTCTGTACAGAAATATCATTAACAAAATCCTGCCAGCAAAAAACCCAAGTCAAGCAAGTGACCAATCTCTATCAATCAATTATAGGTGAAATATTAGATTCTATGTATGTCCAAAAGCCAGTGTCATAAGTTTATGTAAATTATGACCTAGACTGAGCTAATGTATCTGAAGGTCTAGTGCAACCTTATTTTCTCCTAAATTAAAAAATAAACCCTTCCTATTAAAAGAAATAAAATACTTACAAATCTCCCTGTTTCTTAGTGATGTCTTGGTAGAAGCAACTCTTGAAATACAGCAGCTGTTTCAATTTCAGTATGGGTAGAGGAGATGGAGGGCAGCAGGGAGAAGACACGAAGAGAAGAGAAGAGATGGATTTATTGAAAATTTGTCTGACTTGATTTCAGGTATTTCTGATTTGATTGTATAGATAACTGTACATATAATCAGATTAATCTCTATCCACAAAAAGTGTAATTGCTCTACTTATAGCTTCCAGATTTCCCATTCAGTTTCTAATTTTGCTGCTCCAGAAAAGAGAACTATGCAAAGTATAGAGAGATTCCAAACAAAACTCTCTGAATCTCAGCATGTTCTCAAAAGCTGTAGGGAAAACAGTGGTACAAGATTAGGTCATATTTTTTTAATCAATATTTGATCATCAACCCTAACAATTAACAAAAAGCTTGTGCTTTCATTTTATGGCAAACAACAGAAGTCTAGTAAGTGCTCAGGAAAAATGCCATCTGGCATGTGCATCATCACAAAAAAAGCGATGAGCTCTAAACTTTGCAAATGTCTTTGTGCCACATGGAAGCACAGCCTGTATTAGCAAAAAAAGTATGACTAAGGTCATGGGAACCTTTTACTCATGTCATTTGTCAAAGATGTTTAGTTTGTTGCTGTGTGATAAATTGTAAAAATACAATTGAGTAAATATTTTGTTAACGTCAGTCTCAGAATAAGTGAGAAGAGATGTATAACATTTAATATCATTTTCTACTTTCTATATTTGATGTACTTTCAGTTTTGTTCAAGTTAAAGGAAAAATAACTCAAAACCCTACAGATATGCTGTTTTTCAACTTTCATCTTTATTTAAAATTTTAGCTCTGAAAAGTGCAAATCCTTCATTCTGGATCCATCTGCAGCTGACTTAATGGTCCTGGAATCCAAAACGATTTTGTTTTCTCACATTTCTTCATCTCTAGATACCAGTTCTTCCTTTTTGGTTAAACAGCAAACTGGGCAGGGCAGGGATGGGGCTATGCCAGGGCAGATCCGGGATTCAGGAGCAGGGATGGGGCTGTGCCAGGGCAGATCTGGGATGCAGGAGCAGGGATGGGGCTGTGCCAGGGGAGATCCAGGATGCAGAACAGGGATGGGACTGTGCCAGAGCAGATCCCGGGATGCAGGAGCAGGGATGGGGCTGTGCCAGGGCAGATCCCGGGATGCAGGAACAGGGATGGGGCTGTGCCAGGGCAGATCCCGGGATGCAGGAGCAGGGATGGGGCTGTGCCAGGGGAGATCCTGGGATGCAGGGCAGGGATGGGGCATTTCCCATGGGTGCTGCAGGGAAGCAGAGCTGGCCGGAGCCTGGCAGCCGAGCCCCGGGAGCGGGAAGAGCCGGAGCCCTTCCAGCCATCCCACATCCCTGGGGCTGCTGCCCTTGTTTCTCTGCCTCACCGAGGATCCCGGGAGCAGATGGCAGCCTTACTGTCTAACTGTGCAAGTGTAAGGGACACTTTAACTTCTACAGCTTTTTTTTTTGGCCTTGATACCTATCCAGGTAGTAAAACTGTGCTACGATACCTGACTTGTCGTTTCTTTGGGAGCATTATTTTGGTCAAGGGCTGGTCTGGTCTCATTTATTTGCCCTAATCTCTTTTCCATAGTGTGGCATTTATTCCTCAGGCAAAGAGGTTTTTACCTGTTCCAGGTACTGAAAGAAGCTCCATTTGTCTGGCGCTTGGGAGGAGACAGAAGAGATTCATTGGGCGCTGTGGAGTTTCTTGGTTAATTAAGAAGAGATAGCAAATGATTATTGCAATAACCAAGAACTGTTCAAACATTTTTCTTCTGCACTAAGCACCACTTGCCTCCCTGAGCAGTCTGGTCTCTTGTCTTTTCTTAAGCATGCTGGAGAAAAACTTTTGTAGCCAGAGATCTGTGGGATCCCAGGGCTTCAGTGGAGATGTGACAGAGAAAGGAGGAACAGTTTCTTTCTATTCATCAACTCAGAGATGCAGGAGAAAATTTTCATTCAAGCCTTTGGCAAAATTCCCAATAAATGTGGTGGGACATGAGTTTTACAGACAGCCTGTACTTACTAGGTTATTACTCAGCATGCACTCCTTTAGAATGGATTGTAGTTTCATGATAGCCTGTAATTGGAAGAGTATTAGGAGAAGGGTGGAAGATCTGGTGATTTTGTTTTAATAAAAGAAAAATAATAATCTCTTCTTTCCTACAGCTGTATGAGTTGAGATCCGTTCAGTTTGTTGAAGAAGATCCTTCTTAAAATGATACAGATTATGTGTGTAAAGCTGTCCTTTGTTGGATGAGTTATTATGAAAGCAGTTTCCCAAACACTGAATTTGATAAACTATTAAGCTTTGGGGTTTAATAATGTAAATAGTGTATTTTTGTAAGTTTCTTGTATAATAAAATGAGATTTAGAATTTTCACAAGTCTTATGATGATGGTAGTGAAGGCCTGTAGCAGAAAATGTTTCAGGACCATAATATATGAAGCATCCTGTGTTCATCTATCAATATGAAGATATATTAATATGGTTATCTGGAGCACACATGCATGTAGTGCAACAATATTGTAAATGCAAATGCAGTTGACTGCTCGAGAAAAATAAAAATGTAAACAAATTATGGATAAATATAATTTTTGCTTAATCCCTCCATCATAGTTAAGATCTGATATTGCCATTATTTTAATTTTTAATATCTTTGATAGATAAACAAAATGCCTTTGCTGTTCAGACAGTGCTTACAAGAATAAAAAAAAGGTCGATTGAAATAGGAGAACATTGAAATAAATCACTGTATCTTTTGAACAAGTACTGAAATAAAATAAAGCAAAGAATACATGCTTGTCAAATATGCAGTATAAATAAATTTAGGTGAAAATGGATGACTAGAAATAACAAAGGGACAACCAAATAATGAAGGGCTAAAGGGTGGTTGTTACATCTGATGTACTTCATTGTCGATTGTAAGTAATTGCCATCCATAAAAATATTCCATGGCTTCTGTATGAAGAAAAGAGACAATTTGACAGGCAACACTGGTAGTAAGCGACAGCAAGCACAAATCCTTGGCAACTGTCATTATCCTGCTGTTGGATTCACATCCCAAACTGTGGGATAACTTTGACCTGTATGGCTGTTATTGAACCACCGTCTGTCAAAGTAACTGTATTTTTAACTTAGCAAAAAAGAATATTAGCCAGGTGCAGCTTTATGCCTTAGAAAATTGTATGCACTTTTTATTTATTTTTGGTGTACTGTTGGTCTCTATTTAAAAAGAAATATGGAGACCTGCTTTATTTAGACAACAATGAATAATGAGAAAATTGCACAAGAGGAGCGGAATAGAAATTTTGAATTTCAGAATGTAGAACTAACTGAAAGTAGAAGTTCCTTCTGTAGTAATTACAAAAATACCTCAGTGTTTTGGGCTTGAATAAACCAAAGTTTAATTGCTTTTCATATTTTGATACTTAGGAATTACTGGAATATGAAAGGACAATGAGGGCTTGATCTCATCCAATTTCTTTCTTACTTCCTCTTGATCTGTAATATTGCTCTTGGCGTGGTTACACTTGTGCTGATTTGGATCTTCCAAAGACTGGATAAAATTGGTTTGCTTGATCTTCATATAGGTGAATATTACATCTAGATTTTTGGCCTATGGTATAAAGTAATTTTGTGTCATTAATAGTAGCCCCAAATTGAAAGTTGGAGGCTTTTAGTCTCACTATTTTTAATGTTTTTATGCAAGCACAGTCTTTATTTCCATCTTAAGAGAAAATTCAATGTTCATTTTGCATGAGGAAGGCTAGCATAGGCTCCGTGCTAGTGCAGCATAGCTGAAATACCTGCTGTACTTCACCATAATCCTGTCCTACAGCACTTTGTGTATTGCCCTTCTGATCTCAGTTTGTGCAAAGATTAATTGAGCCAAAATCTGAAATACTGTTTGCAGAAATAAGAATCAGAATGCCTTTCATAAGGCATTTTGCAGCTTTAATTAAGATGTTGTAGGCTTTTTGAACGCTGTACAGTCAATTAATAGTAATTTACAATAGTTGAAAGACCAGAGCAAAAAGATAACATTTTAACTACATTTATCATATTTTTGTTTTGTGAAAGGTTCCCCTCCCTTTGTGAAAAAAAATGTAAAAATATTAAATGGCAGCAAAGCTCTAAACAACTTCTGTTTGCCCATAGCATTCACCTGCCATCCCCAATGGTATCAAGAAGGTCGAGACTTCAGAGTTGTTCTCCACATCAAACAAAAGCAGTTCAGAGCTGTGATGGAGCATCAGATGTACAGACAGCTACAAATCAAGCTGTACAGACAATTTCTCTCTTATATCACCATCCGAGAGAAACAGAGCTGAAAGTGTTCCCACAGGTCAACCAAGGTGATCAAAACGCTCCTCTGCTGCTTTTAATCAAGGGTGCTGCAGTTCAGTCACCCTGTAATGATGATTCAGTTGATATTCTAATTTTTATTAAGATTTCTTGACCTAGAAATTTGTCAGGGTATATAGCTTTTAAAACTTTATTGATTCCAATCAAACATTCCTGGAAGACAAATTTACAGTGAATCAGGCATCCCAGTCCACTTTACAAATTTTTAAGACTTAACAATAGATAGGGAATAGCCAATAAGCTGACCCCTCTGTAAAGAAGAATGCAATTCTCCACAATTAATACAAAATGCGTTGATTCTGTCTGTCGAGGAAACACAGAGAGCAATTGGATTTTGCAATGTACCATAAAAGTGATTAAAGAAAAGACAAAAGTGTATTATAATGTGCTTAACTTGGATGTCCTCATCAAAAGCTTTTTGTTGTTAGTGTCTTCTGTTTTGAGAGAGAAAATTGTTGTAAACTGAGATGAGGCTTGATGATTAGAGTTATCATGCTGTCCCTGTATCCCTTGATTTGTGACCTCAAATAGAATTCAAAAGGCTCAAAATTTTTATTTTGTAGCTGTTTTCTGAAAGGGCTTTTCCCAAAACCTTAAAGTCTTTGTAATTGCTGTTTTTGTTTAGTAAGACTTGAATATTAACATAATGGTCCCCTGGTGTGTGAAAGTAATTTCTGGTTCCTTTTCAAGGGGTCACATTCTGGTTTTCTTATTATATCATTTAGTACTCAGCACTGAAGTAGCTACATTGATTTAATAGCATGACATACTTTGGAAATTCTAAACAGAAGACAAAAAAAATCTGGGAATCTTATGTGGTCATTTTGCCATTCAAGAAACATGGAAACTTGATTATGTTTCTTGAAAATCTGGAACATTTCCAAATTTTTTAAGGGAGAGGAATTCACATCTTAAGCCTCAAACAACTTTTGAGCTGTGCATGGGAACCTCTTGTTGTAGACTAGGAGAGAGACCATATGTCACAACTGTTCTTGCTGAAGTATGACATTTTATTATAAATCTGGTTTCCTCTCCTTTTTTTTCTTGTTAAAAATGGTCTTACTATTTCTATGTTCACTATATACGAATATGTTTATAGTCAATAAAATATTCACTATTGTATTGTGTTATTATTCAGAAGACATAAACATTTTAAAGTAGTGTCATGATGTTTTAAAACTGATTATTAGTTTATTTAATTTTATTCTGGCAGCTGTATTGAATATGTTTTGCTATCTGGGAAACAGAGACAATTAACAATAAGCCCCACTCTGCAGTCACTGTACAGCCATAATTGCTGTCAATTTGATTGAAATTTCGCCCAAGAAAAGACTGTCGCCAGTTCTTACTTTTTAAACTAGAAGCGATAACCTTCATATTGAAATACTGAAAAGCTCTCTTTAATCAGGAGCTTTCTGAGAATCTAATTTTTCCTATATTTATTTGAGATGCTAAATTTTGAAAAATAAATTAGGCGATTTATTTTTTTGTGGTGTTCTTAAGATATTTCATGAAAAGGCTTCACAGCAAGTCCTTTCCAGCATTTCAGAAGTTCTGAATAAACTCAGTTTGGGACAGGTTAAGTGTATTTTATTTAGAAGAGTTCAATTTCTCTGTATTTTCTATATTTATGATTTAGGTGCTGTGAAATACTTCTTACACTGTAGGAATTTTTATGACTGTATGCTCAGATTGTCTTCTTACACAACTATAATAGAAGTTCTGAAAAAACTTTAAGAAAATAATATTGGATTTTTTTTTCATATGCTAAACTGGATTTTCTTTTCTAACAGAATTAATTGTGCTCTCTGTTTCAAAACTCATGTCATAACCACAGGGCATTTGAAGCATCCAAAGTTATTAAACAGCAGCCAAATGTAATCAAAGTCACAGCTTAGAAAAATGGCCCAAGAAGGATTTCTTTGCTGAAGTTTCTGTGTCCTTAATTAAGCCAGTAACCTCTAATACAAATTTTCTTGCATGCATAAAGTTTCTCTATATCTTTTGCTTCAAACCCTAATGTAAATCCTTTTTTGCTTTAAATTAAGGTTATATGAAACCTCTTCTGTACGCTATTTCTAAAATGCATGACTAGTTAAAAATACTTACAAAAGGCTAAGTGAAATAAGTTACAGAATTAAGTACAATATTATTTGACATTAAAAGGAAAGAGCACAATACTTTTAAACCAAGCTTTTAAGGTCATGTGTGTTTCTCATCCTATGATTTCTAGCAATAATCAATAAAATTCTGAATTAATTGTAACGCAGTTCATTCATTCGGTAAATTAACCGAGAGCGAATTTTTTGATTTCCAGTTTTATTGGTCCTGATCCAATATTAGTGACAAAATAACTGTTTGCAATCAGCATTCCTTACCCCTTGCATCCATTTAGCTGCTGGAGGAGTGCTCCGAGGAGCTGACTCTAAACATGGCTGCACAATGAGAGTTCTTGGCAGGCAGCACCGAGACGCCAGAACCAAGCACAGACTCCACGTTGCAACTGGAGAAACATTTCAGTGGCCATTCAAAAAAAACCAGAAGGTAAAACCCCAAACCCCCAGCAAAAGGCTTAAGGGGTGCAATTAAAAAATATTTTCGTCCTGCCTTTTTGCATGGTTTAACAAAACTAATGTTTACTCATTTACAGCTCAGTAAGAGGATAATGTGCTTAATGAAAGAAAAATCTACTGACAGCCACATTTATTGCCCTTCATTAGCATTGGTACTTAATTTAATATAGATCTGAATAGACATTAGGGAGCCTGCAGGAGGTTAAATGGTGAAAATGTAAAGAGATTATTGAATTTACTGTTTGGTTTCAGTGACATCAAACAGACATAATTAATTAGGTTTATTCCACTAGCAAAAATAATCCAGAATGTTAAGATTGGATTCATTAATGCCATCATTTAACATTTTTTTTGAAAGTTTAATAGAGCAATATGAAATATCTTCTTTCTTATGCTTTCTAAATTTAAAACTGTTTGTGGAGACCATTATTAAAATTTTTCTTTGCTCCTTCTTATTCTTTTACCAAGATGGTAATTATGTTTTAGTTTTTAAGAGGGGTGAAAAATATTTCTGAATCCTCTACAGTTTAGATATTCATGCAAATGTTTGCACTGTTATTTTAAGATCATGAAGTACCTTGTGAGATTGCTGCTGCAAATTCATGGCAGCATTTTAAAACTGTACCATAAGTGGAATTCACCAAACTGAATATACCACTTGGGTATTTTATCAAACTATTAATTCAGGCAACTTTTGTGATAAAGAAATTCTCATTAATACAACCTTAAATATTCTAAAAAGCAAAATTATTATGAAGATGGTGTATATGAAGGTAGGAATCTGCAGTTCCAGTGTACAATTCCAATGAGAAATATAAATAAGATGTATTGTTTAGCATAACACGAAATGTTTGGGTTTTTTTATAATCTTGTTGTAGCAAGTTGTGTGGTAGGTTTTTCTGAAAGTTAGGGATTGCAAAGACAAACAAGAGGCAATCATTTACATAGTTTGCGTATTTTGTATATATATTGTATGTATTTTATATACAGATTTCTTTGAATTTTGGGGCAATTTTTTTTTATTATGTACATTCTTTAGAAAAAGGGCTGGTTTTCTTTTTCTACATAGTTTTTCAATAGCATTTCTTATCTTGGGAGGAATTGGGGGACATATTTTAGTATTAAATCATTCATTCAAAATTTCAAAATATACAAGTGATCTTTCACTAATTCTTTTGGAGATTGATAATACTACAAATATGCTTTAAGACAATGTCTATATCATCATACTCTTTACTGACTATTTCACCAAAAAATCACTATTATATAGCTTTTTCTCCAAACAGAAACATCTAATACTAATTATGGAGTCCAGTAATTAATGGCTTGTTTACATATTCATGGAGAGATTTACGAAGGACACTTACGTTAGTAAGCCTGTGCCTTACATAAGGAATTTAATACATTATAATCTCCTTTTAATAACAAAAATTATTCTGAGTATGATTCAGGTGATGGAATCACCAAAATGGCTGTAATTAATGGCCTGTATATTCAGAGAAAGGCAGAGATCACTGTTTTTATTCTTGCAAAAGTGTGTGATAAATCTGCTATTTGTGCTGTAGGGATCATTTACACAATCCTGTTGTTGCAGGATTTTTGTAGGAGTACTGCTGTTTGTCGCAAAGTCTTCAGTGGTACGTGTATTCTAGTTTCTCCACGGGTATGACTTGAGGGTTTTGATTTTCAAAGTCATTAAGTGAGTCTGTTTTCTTTCTCTCATTTTCCTCTTGCAAGCCAAGTTCAAAACAAAAACTTCTGTGCTTTGTCTGCGTATCTTTGGCTGTGTTTCATTGTGACATGCACTGCTGTTCTTTTAGTACCAAAATGTTGGCATACATTACTGAAAATTTCACACCATCTCTTGCTGGATCAGCAAGCTTAACCTACCAAAATCTGGTGTTGTTGAATGTTTTTTGACTGATAATCAATCTTTTTGCTGCTCGACAGTTGTTGCTGGGACACAGACTAGAGCAGGTGGCAGATGTGCCTTGTCTTTTGAGAAAAGAAAGAGTAGGTGAGCTTGGGCACAGAGTAGCATATTGTGTGTCCATTAAAAGGGTAAGTATAACAGCAAAAAGTCACTGCTATAAGTAGAAAAGCGACCAATTCCAGAAAATAGGCCTTTTTACACCCCTGTTTACAAGTTTAACAGAACTGAAAAATGACAGTTCATGGTGTAGAATTCCATGTGCTCAAAAATCAGAACTGATGTTAAAAACATTCACAAATTCTCCATAAAAGATTCCACAGTATCTTTTTTACTTAAAAAAAATATACATATAATGAGTGGTAATGTACAGGTTTTTAAAAAGGAGCAGTATATTGAAGATAGGTTTTAGAGGTATATAGGGACAAGGAGTACCTATTTTATATTTTCCTTCTCTAGCCCAAGATGGGGCAGAGAGCAGAGAGTGATGTTTATATTGGTCAGTATAAACACACTGATGGCTGCATTTCAGTCCTGAACACACAGGTAACCAGGTCAAATGTCAGCAACAAATCTTTTTTACATGGGAATGGAAGATCAGTGATATGGTGTAAAGCCCTGGAAATATGTACAAGTGATGCCATGGAAATCAGACTGACTTTTTACAGGTGTAGTTAAACATAAATATTTGCAAGGTCAATATCTTTGTAGAAATTTGTATTTCAAGTAGAAAATACGAAGTTTGTCAGAACTGTATCATCGTGCGTATACTTTCATTGCTTCAAGTGGCATCAATACCTGGATGAAGTCTAATTCCCAGTGATGCTGATGTTTTGGTTTATTGGGATTTATTAATCATCTCATCTTTCTAAAATACTAAAATTTAACTTGAGGGTTTGATTAAGTGAAGAAGGAATCAAATGTAAGGTGATAAATTGCCTGATCTGGGATAAAAATTGAAAGCCATTGCTGCTTCCAATTTAATTCAGTATTTATAATAAATACATGTGACATATCAGTGACAGGGTGCCATTCCAACAGGAGTTTAGCAAACAAAATTGTGTCAAGTTTCAACTATTTAAAACCTATTTTGGGGGGGTTCTATTGGGGAACTAGTGTGGTGCAGAACTGTGCCAAAGAGCTGATTCTCTGTAGTGTGTAGTTCCTGCATGTCATTTGGTGATAGCCAATGGTTGTATTTCGTTGACTATTCCTTGGAAATTTATGGGAGCACACATACTTCACTGTTTGTTTGCAGACAAATATATTTAACAGTTGATGAATTTCAAAATATAGTGAGCATTTTATTTATTCTTTTATTAACTGTTATTTCTCCTGCCAGCTTTTATTGTACCTCCACCTCTCATTACAATTGAATTTCAGGTGTTTCCAGCGTACTGCTTCCTACTTCCTTCATTATTTACCAGTTTCTTCAACTGCTACTGTCTTATTTCTATTGAATTTAACTGCAGTGACTTTAGCAAACTTGCTGAGTAAAACAATCAATTTGCAATCATTCCTTTATAAAAAAATGGTGCATATCAGTCATGCTATTGTGGAAAAAAATGGCTTTTTGAATACTTCATGTTCCATTCAGCAATTTTTCAGTTTCTGTGTTTGCCATTTACCATGATCTTGCTTCAGAGTGTGTTTACATTTAAAATAGGACATTTTTCTGCAAGGAGTGTCAGTGAAAAGATGGATTCTAACAACTGATCAGTCTGGAAAGGTTTAAATTCCAAGCAGCATTCTAAGTACTCTAGGTCTTTTCCTCACCAGCACATAAAAATTAAAATTGTCACGTTGTATTTTTTGGAAAAAAAAACTTCTCTTTGAACTTGAAACTAATACATTTTGTTACTTTTTTTTTCTGTAATGACTGTATTATATGTTATTATTTCATTTATACTGGATTTTGCATGAAAAATAGCCATAAAATATGCAACAGTATGTAAAGCACCTTATATTATAAGCTTATCCTTGTTTTGGGTTGGAGATCTCAAGACCTAAAATAGAGATGTGTTGTAAGATATAGATGTTTTCTCTTGCATCATCATATATCAAAATAGAATAGATTATTTCCACAATAGCTTGATCATATTGTGAGGATAGAATAACACAACCCTGCTCTTTGAGAAGGATGCCAGCAACATCTAGCGTACGTTTTAAGGGCTTCTCTCAGAAAACTAATTTTACTCTTTTATTGTGGAAAATTCAGATTCAAATTATTATTACAGATTCTCACAGCCTTTTTCTGTTGTGAGGGACTTTTTGAAATATGAAAGATGCCAATTTATGAGCTACTTTGGAATCCTTCACACTATTGAAGTTTCCCTTCTAGCCGCTCAGTGGCATTGAAGTCTACAGGGTTTTTTATTTTTATATACAGCAATCTAGTGGTAATAGATATACTACTCTAATATGCCCTGTCGTTTCTTCTTTAGATTTTTCCCTTAGCAAGCTCTGCTACTTCCTTTGGCAGAAGAATCAAAGGTACATGTATCAGTGAATCACAGAATCGCAGAATCACTGAATATGCTGAGATGGAAGGGACCCATCAGGATCGTTGAGTCCAGCTCCTGGACCATCCCCAAATGTCACACCATGTGCCTGGGAACATTGTCCAAACTCTTCTTGAACTCTGTCAGGCTCAGCAGTGCTCCCTCAAGAGCTTCCACAGCAGATTTTGATAAATATTTTCTTCAGATGACACATATGAGGCCTTGTTGATGGCACAATGACAACAGCAAACGTGTGCTGTCAGATTTTAACTTCCTTTCCTGGTCTTTGGCTTTCCTGTCCTGTCCATTGACATTGACAGTTTGTTAATGAAATAGGAGAGACCTTTGTGATGTACTTTAGCTCAGTGCTGTTCCTGGGGCAAAAGGCATTTTCCACCATGATGGTTTGATTTCTGGGAGCAAACAGTAGGCTTTAAGAAGAAAACATGAAAAATTAACCAGATGTAAACTGATAGTCAAAAGTGATAATGAATTTGCACACACATAAGCACATAGGGCAAGTTGATCAGGGTAAAAAACATCACAAGTGGGAATATTTTTTCAATAATACCTTGTGAACGTTTTTGTGATTGAAAAGCTGTAATTCAAAAATTACATAAATGTAAGATTAATTATACAAATGGAATTGTTTAGCTAGCCAGACACCACCGACTACAATATGCTGCTAAACAGAAATGACTAAACCCTCTATATGGAGCTTCCACTTTTTCAACTGATTGTATAAAATGATAGTATCTACTGCATTCCATATATATATTTATATATAAACAAAATGACTTATTTCTTATCCTTTTACCCTCTTACAAAGCACTGCCTTGTATCATACTTTGGTTTAGAGCAGCAATGAGCAAGATGTATTCATTAGTTAGGTATCAGTACTTTGTTTTGAGAGAATGCAGACTCTGATGCCCTTCCCATAATCTGCCTGAATTTAAAGGAAGAGAACGTAAATTCCTTCACAAATTTCTACACCAGGCTCAAGTTGTAAGATGTCTGGATTTGACAGAGTGTCTTTCTGTACATTTTCATGATATCCACATCTGTAGGAATATAATCATGATAAAGAAGTCTGTAATAAAATTCTGTATTAATAATAAAAAAGAACAACGCTGTTTTCTAGACTGGAAATACACTTTACAAATATGGCTTAAACTCGTATATTGAATAAAAGAACATGGAAACAATAAGGTACAGCCAAACCAAATTCAATTAAATGTGTATAGTACAGCTCTATTTACCTAGGGCTTGGACTTGTGCTAACACATCCCCAACAGTATCCCAGAAGACAAATCCAGGGTATATTTTGATACAACCTTATGAATACAAAGAACCAATAGTTATAGGGATGGTTTTCCCTACCTTTCACATGGGCACAGATGAAGATCTTGGCTTGTAGAGCCTTTGTCTAATCCCTTTGTTTGCACTCAGCCAGAGTGTTTAAATGAAACTTTCTTCAAAAAATGCCAAGCACTGAGACCTGCATCCCTACTAATCTGCAGATTGCAATGAGAATCTGTTTAAAATAAGTTGTGATTACATCTCTGATGCCTGACATAAAAACACCCTCAACCAAAAATGATTACCAGCCATGACAAATGGAGAAAATTCATTCAAATCCTGAATGAGACAAAGATTCTTCCAACCATTATCATTCTGGATCCAGTGCTAATAAGTCCAAGGGAAAAATGTAGATGAATGGTGAAGATAAATGTAGAGAAGGGGTGACTAAGAGGCATTCAGCCTCTTCTCTCTGTCAAATGAAAGAAAATTGCTTGCATTGTAAACCATGAACCCATCAACTGAATTTGGGGTTGGCAGCCAAAAAGCCTGGAAGTTTTAACATTTCACCCAGTCTCTGTAAGTTTCTATCATTCTGCATTTTTGCTGCAGTGTCTTCAGGGCTTGTCTTGTTTAGTCTGTTTGGCATTTACACCTGTTTAATCCCCAAATAATTTTATGTTTACTTGAGTGCAAATAAGGTAAGGATTCATGTGAAATTGCATGAACAAATGTTAATTACTTCTTTTTAACTCTTCCAACACCAATTTTTTTATTTCTTCAATTTTCTTTGCTTCTAGAGTGCTCAAGTGTAATCATAGGAAGTTTTGCACAGTTTTTAGTATTGATTCCCTGTTCAGTTAGACATATTAGCAGCTTTAATTGGTAGACATTTGCATATTTTCAATTATTTCCCAAAGTAGCTTCATTTTATGGAAAGGAAATATAGCATGGTTTTTCTAAATTCTATATTTCAGATTCTTATCACACACAAAAAAGAATGAATAACATTGATCGTTCATCAATGAACCTAAACTTTCATTTGTGTTTTGTGAATACAATATAGAAGTACTTTCATAATCTGGGGGCCTTCTTTATTTTAAGTGGACTCTACTGCCATGATCTATTTTCTTTAAGAGTTCATAGAAAAGGTCAGGGTGAGGGGATGAAGCTTGTTGATTGGCAGAGAAGAAGGGATGTTTGTAATTTTAATCAAATTTAGTATTAAGACATACTTCAAATAATATGTCAGCCTAGTGTTAGTGAGTTTAAAATCTAATGACAACTGCTGTCATTATTAGTTAAATACAGCCAGTGTGCCTGTGGCAATAAATGATGACACTTCAGAACATGCAGAAACAAAAAGCTCTCAAGTATTTAAAGAAAAGGGAGTGAATGTAAACTTAGTTAAACACAGGAATGTGACCTGGGCATAATATGTTTCCCAAATGGAGAGGCATCTGGAATTTGAGCAGAGAGCATAACTGAACAGAACATTATCTATCCTTACTACTAGAATTTGAATTTTAGGAAACTTGGGCCTTTCTTCCTATTTCATAAATATATATCAGTGAGTTTCATATTTATGATAATAACACTTAGTTTAGTTTTATTGCTACATAAGATATATTTCAGATTCATGTCTCTGTTACTGGTCTGTACCCTTTAAAATGTATTGCTCAATTTTTCAAAATCCTAAAAAGTGGGAACTGAGAAAATGATGTCCTCCTGTTCATAGATGAAAATGTATTTTTCCAGACAGATACTTTTGGATTCATGAAGGTTTGAAGTTTGGTCATGGCAGTGTTTGGTATTTATTTCTGTGGATGTGAAGAAAGAGAAAGAAGTTAAAGCAAGATGTGTCTGAGTACACCGGCAAAATGTAATATATAGTATACAGTATCAATGTATTTGTAATACCATATGCTAATCCCTTTAAACCTATTAGTTTATTGATTTTTATTGTTGAAGAAAGTTTCTTAACAAGTATGTAAATCTTGTTTAAGCAACAACAGCATAAAGGAATTGTGAGTGAAAGGGTAGAGGTGTCGTGAGAATAAGAAAACCGAATTTTGAAATCAGTTCAATGTAACAGAAAAAGGCAAACCTGGGCAACGATCATGATCAGTGTAGTCCTCAGATAGGGACTTAGGGAATGTTATATGAAGATTTTAGGGCTCTGTGAGTTTATACTGTTATTCTAAAAGCGCCATTCTCCATTCCTAACAGTGAACCCCTAAGTCATCCTGTCATTAATAACTCTTGCTGGAGGAAGGTATTTCTTGGCATGTGAATTTGAACTGTTATTCTGCTATCTTGAGCTGATTAGAGCTTTGCAGCTGATTTAACCATTAGTAACAGTTACTGTATGTTTGGGTAGGGGCTGCTTCCATTTAGGTAATATACTCTGTTTATCTACACTTCTAAGTGTAATGTTGGTTTGCTGAGTTAATCTTCACTTTCTGTACCAAATTATTGACTGGTGCTGCTGATCTTGTTTCAATAATTTCAACATCTAACATTGAGTATAGTACCAAGAATATAATTTCATTTTGGAAAATTGTGGTAAACTCTGGCATAAGAATTTATGAAAAATATGTGTATAGAAATCAGGCTAAGATTTATAGATTTGCAGTATCAAGCACTCAATGTTAACATAGTGGTTATCAAATTAAGGTATATTAGAGCTGGTAGTAGCTTGTACAGCTGTCTGCTACACAGTAGCAGATAACTGAGAATCACAGGATAATTTGCTTTGGAAAGGACCTCTGCAGGTCACCTCATCAAATCTCCTCAGATAGGGATAACCTCAGAGACAAGTCTGAGCATGAAAATCTACTTGTGTTGAAGCGGTGATGGTAGGTCCTTGTAGATGATCTGAGTAACCAATGCAATGTCAAATAGCTTCCCTGTTTTTTTAATTGTTGTTGTTATTCTCCCTCCCTACAAACTTTGGCAATCTTCTACTGTTCATCATCCATTTTTGCTCTATTTCTGTTACTTATCCTTGTCACCAAAAGGCATCAAATCTCATTTGATGCCTCTGCTTAAACACCTTGTTTGGACATTATGTAAGCCTGGGGTTATAAAATGCTTACCCTAGTTCCATATAAGTTCTTTATTGTCAATGATCTGTAAAGCCAGATTCCCATGGCTGTTCTTTCTTTCCTTCCCTGATAATTTTTCATTTCTGTACAGGCCAATAGCAACAGGAGAGAGATATCAGTGCAGCCTGCAAACTGGAGACTGTGGACACTGTCCTGGGAATTGTGAAATGTGGAACTGACTGTCACAATGAGAAGGTTATAGAATCTGACCCGCCTCTGTCCAGGAAATAAAAACGCTTGGCCACTCTATAAATGAGACTTTACTGTGACTCTTCAGGTCATTTTTAAATTTAAATGCTGATGTCTGTTTTACTTTGTGATGAACTCAGTGCTATTGTGGTTTGCCTCTGCATTTAGTGTATCTGCATTTAGTGTATATCATTGAAGGAGTTTTGCTTTGGAGGTTCCTAGTTTGTGAGCCCCAAAAGACTGGCAGCTACTGAGTTATCAAACCAGGCAAGATCACGATGCACAGGAGCGTCAAAGTACCAACAATTTCAGGTGGCAAGAATAATTTATTTTTGGAAATAAGAGAAGACAAATACTCATAACATCACCTGATTTTATGTCCGTGCCACTCTGAAGTGGCAGAAGTTTATTCATTACCATGTATTGCCTTCCATGCACATATAAACCTCACTGACATCTTGTTCATTTCAAGACTAGGAGCAAAAGTCATGCTTCACATTTTTGGCCATGTAGATTCCTGGAGGGCTTATTCCTATTGTGCTTGAATCTTGCTAGCAGGCTTATCCTATAGAATACAGACAAGTTTGACCTTCAGAACAGATCTCCAGCCAGCCTTGAGGGATACAGTGAGCATGACCTTAAAACACGGACAAAATTTTTCTTTATCACATTCTTTGTGATAGGCAGCTGTAATCTCCCTAAATTTGCCTTGAGGCATCTACTGGCTCTTATCATTCAATGCAAAATAATCTCTAAGTTTCACCTTATGTCATCTTTCATTATAATCTGAATCAGCTACCACTTCTTTTCCAAGTACCACGCTGCTCAGGAGGAAACCAAACCACCCTTACTTAGTGTGCCATACCTAAACTGAGAGCATCCTCTTGCTCTTGTATGACAAACAACTTGCAACACTTGCTTATATGGCAAATAACACCTAATAGTTATCCAGTAACTAAATAAATGAATACCCCACCAAACTAGATCATGGTACAGACTTAGACTAGATTTGGGAATGCAAGTTAGAGCCTCCTCTTCTCAGGCTTAGGTGCTTTCTGAAACTTCTCTGAAAACATACTAATTCAAAAACTTACAAATGACAGTCAGTCCATCTTTTTACTCACTACTGTTGAGATTTTGAGATCTGTTTTCCAATAGTAGTAGTAATATTTTTCAACCATTAATTAAACTGGTCTTGCAACCGCCTCACTATTACAGGATCACTATTTTCCTATGGTCAGAAGTGGAACTCATGGACAATTCACAGGAAGGTGTGATTCAAGACATGTTGTTGTTTTTCTTGTGATTTCTGAAATACATCACCCTCATTGCTGCAGTCTCATATGACTTGAAACTTGTATTGATGGCAGGACCAGGAGTCAGCCAAGCCATCCTATATCCTGAGTGAACAGGGTGTCTTATATAGTCAAACAAATTAATCTTTTCACACAAATGGGGGTTATTAACATAAGCAATGTCCATAACAAAAATGTCCTCAAAAATTTGTTGTTCATGAAGTAAAAGGAACCTTAATGTATGAATAAGTGGTTCTTATCCATGTTGTCATCCATGTCCTTGTAGAGACATTACTTCAAGCCCTTCTGTGACATTCCCCCACAATTTTTCAGAAGTCCCACTTCTAAAATTTATTTACTAAAACTTTTGTGCTTTCCCAATGAATAATAAATCAATTATAACAAACTTTTCCCAATTGCTTAATAATAGGACTGTGGAATACATGGAATTGTTAGTGTCACTTCTGCATTTTTGATCTAGCATTGCTCCATTTAGCTGTGGCAGGTAAATGGATGATCTTCACCCATCTGTATCCTACCTGGCAGTTTTACGTGCACTGTGTGAAAGGCTGTTCTGAGCCTGAGACTCCTCACTACAGCCAGTGTCAGCAAAGTCATTTGATGCTGGAATCGGTGGCAATGGGAATGTTTAGGTTTTTTAGCAGAAGATTTTAACAAGTCCATACCAAGTGCACACGTCAAATTTCATAGCAACCATAGAATAACTTCCTGACAACAGCAAGGGCATATTCTTGCTGTTTGAAAAGTGGAGATAAGGCAAAATTCATAAATTCTACAAAGATCAGGAAGGGCTCTGGAGAAGAGAGCAGAAAAATGGAACATCTTGGTTACTACATCTTTCACATCTGTATTACCAAGTTGTCCAGTGCCAGGAAAACAGATGTGTGGAAGGACACAGTTGTTAGTACAGAGGGTCTTAATGTCCACACTATACACATTTTAAAAGCCAAAACTCTGACCTATCTCTAGTCTGTAGTGTGGCTTTATGGAAGGGCTTTGGATCACATCCATTGCTTTAATTTCATCCAAGTTATATCAGTTTGCATGCTTTGAAACTGCTCTGTGATATGAATCAAAGTACATTAAGTGGAAGCATTGGGTTCCTCACCTAAAAATTGCAGTTGTTGCTTGAACTACTGTAGATACATCTCCATGGAAGAAAACAAACCACAATTGTTCAAGTGTAAATTTGAAATTCCCTTCCTGTTGAGAAGTAAGTTTGGTTGCAAAACCCTTACTGGATTACTAATTCATCACTACCATTCTCAGTCCTGGTAAATTACAGTAACTGTGCTGAATTCAATAAAGTTACCTAATTACATTCACTGAGGATCTAATCCATGGACAGTCACTAAAGATATTTAACTGGGAAACTAAACCATGGTTTAATGACAGGGTTGTTTTTCTTTTTTCAAATTGATTGCCAATATCAATGCTGATTAGATGATTAATTTTTTCTCTTAGAATTTTAAAGCACTATGAAAGGCTCAGACATTTTTATTTTAGTGGATTTAGAGACATTTATTAACATAATCAACACATCCTTTTATATTTTATAATAATGGAGCCTCATGGTACAAAGACCTGTGAATTGAAACCAATTTTTCAAAAGAACTGTTATGCATCTAATGTAATCCAACTGTAATAACAGCAGTATGAGGCTTACATTTTCAAAATTATGTGTATAGACACGTTCCATTAACATTAATGGCAGTTACAAGGTTAAAGATCAAATTTTTCCTGAGTTAATCCTCTAACTCCCACTGATTTTAGTGATCTTAAATTACTGAATATTTTTTAAAGGCCTTCAGCCCCTAAATTTTTAAATATATCCAGCTCAGACTGAATCGTTATCAGTCCAATGATTGTGTTTATTGGCACAGTTTTGATCTGTGGCTGGATACTGATTATATTTCTGCACGCAAGCTGCAACAATCCCCTTTGAAGGTTTAATTGTAAGTGCATTTTGTGCAGTGGCAGTACACCATTTAGAGGTTGTTTCCTAGTGTTTGGAAAAAGAAGAAAACTAACAGTTGAAGTGTAATAAAAATATCACTTATATGATGCAGTGTGAGATGTGGAACTCAATGTACAAAAGGTTCAGACTTAATTTTTCTGAAGCAGAAGAAATGAGAGGCATTTCATTTTTGTAGGTGAGAAGTGAAATGTTCCTCTCTGCTCACTGATAGAGGCATGCTAAGGTGAATTTTAATTATGACTAAATTGTGGTATTACTCTTTCATACCCTGAACATCTGTTCCCTTCAGGAACAATGATTTATGCAGGCTATCACTGCAGACAGCTTGCTACAGCTTATGTCACGGTTAGTAGGAAGCTGGTGGTAGTATTTCAGAAAATACCAGCATCTAAGTGGAGACAGGCCAGTGTGTATTTTTAAGGTAGTAGAGAAAGGGGAAAATGATGTGTGTGTTTTCAGTTTTGAAGCCAAATATTCACTTTACCTTTTTTTTTTTTTTTTTCAGACCATCTGTCATTGATGAAGAAAGTATCTCGGACAGGGGATGACCTGGTTCTTCATAGTGGTGTCAAGCAAAAGAAAAACCAAACGTGTCATTGTCATCTGCATGTAGAAGATTACTGAGAACACCTCTATTAGAGTTTTAGTGCTTAAGAACTGCACAGGGCACAATAACTATGAGAATACTGCTTCACAAAATCAAATTGAAAAGGTAATCTTTGTTTATTAGCATGTTTGAATCAATGATCTCGAAAGTACATTCGCTGTTACTGCAGTTGCACTGCTTTTGTGTAGTTATAGGTTGTGATTTAAGAAAAGCAAGAAAAAAAGTCCCTTAAATTATTAAGCCTTGGAATTCAATAAAGCAGGGATTACATGTATGTTCAGATTATATAAGGGAAATTTCCCTTCCCTACTCTCTCTTTTCTGAAATCCCCATGCTATTTAACCTGCTCGTCTTTGCCACCTTGCTTCTGATGATGCCTATTTCTTCTACTTCTCTGTGTGCTAATTAATAGCATGTAATCTGAGGATTTATAGCCAAGGAAGATAATTTCTAAGATTACCTGAGGCGAGAGTTATATGTGTTATATGCACATATAGTCAATTTTAGTTTGCAAATATCGTCAATTTTGATTTGGTTGGATTTTATAAATATTCAGTAGTTCAAATGCCTGTTTATAAAATATATGACACTATAACCATATTCTTAAATTCTTCTATATACAAGAATCTTTTTTCCTATACAAAGCATTTTAACACTTTCTAGGCACTGCAGTAGGTTTTAGAAGAATTCACATGCTGTCTTTGTTTTCAGGCAAGTCTAGAAGGGCCAATGTATTTGTCCCAAAACAAGTATGGCATATATGCTTTATATTACCTTGTGTCTATTATTATTCTGTAATATGCTTTAAACAAGTTTTAAAAAATAAATTTTAAGTACTTTTCAAACCTAGAGTTGATTAACAACATGGAATCCTCTGCAACAATTTGCACTTCACATAAAGAATTTTGAATGCCTAGAATATTAGTTTTCAGCCTCCCCTGAGTTATGTACTCCAGGTTTGGGGTTTTTTTTAAGATTGTAGGACAATACAATCATTGTAGGTCCCCTCCAACTGAACTGTTCTATTTATTCTATAGTTTTCACCCACTAAAATAATACCCAGAACTATATAACTACATATGGCACAGTTAATGGAAAATCATTTCTCTGTTAGTTTTCTGATGTTGCCTTTGATAGAGATCATCCCATATTTTTTGTAATATAAAATTAATTGTATTGCTGTCAACATTGGTGCTAATAGATATCAAGATACTGCATTCAAATGTGAATAATAACTCTTCAGCTGTAGATGTTCTTAGAACCTTTTGTCTAATGAGAACATTCACAATTCCTTCAGTATGATGAGGATAATCAAAACACATGAACCAAGCTTGTCTGTACACTGGAGCAAAAAATTCAGCAGTAATTTCTGAACATAACAGAAAAACTATTAATCAATCTTTGTTTTTTTTCCAGAGATGTCTTGACCTAGACTGATATACATGATTCCTCATAGATATGTGGGCTGCCTGTGAAGACTGACTGGCCAGGGAGCTGTGGATGTCCAACAGGGATAGAGCAAAAGTGACTGAGGCTTGTTTTGAGTGCTTTCCAAATCAATGTATTGAAGTGCTATTGCTAAAATAAGTCTCCACCACTTGTGTCCTGTCATTGTAGGACTTCTGCAACTCCCTGACCCGTGCAAGGATTCTGTTCCATTATTCAGTGAACCACAAAGGGAAGATGATCTATGCCAAAAATAAACCAGCTAAAGTCATCAATTTTAATCTGGAATAGTTTCTGGAGACTGATCTACTGTGCATAGCACAAGAAAAGAGGTTGCAAGGGAGTGGAAGGAAACAAATGAGTCTGCAAGGCAAAAGCTGCTGGGAAGATTCCAGCATGTATCTACTACTTTGTGAGAGGAAGAATCACTGGGACAAAGGGACAGTTCTGTGTTTATGGGCAAGTCAAGGTGTGCTGGTTTCAGCTGGGTTAGAGTTAATTTTCTTTGCAGGCGCTGGTGTTGGACTGTGTTTGGATTTGCCCTGAGCACAGGGTGATAACACAGAGCTGTTTTTGTTATTGCTGAGCAGGGCTTGCACAGAGCCAAGGCCTGCTCTGCTTTTTGTGAACTACACTGGTGAGAGAGCTGGGGGTGCCTGGGCGGGGACACAGGCAGGACAGGTGACCCCAAATGACCAAAGGGAGAGTCCAGACCATGGGATATCATACTCAGTGTATGAACTGGGGGAAAGAAGGAGGAAAAGGGGGATATTTGGCTGATGGCGTTCATCTTCCCAAGCCACCGTTACCTGTGATGGGCCCCTGCTCTCCTGGAGAAGGCTGAACTCCTGCCTGGCCTTGGGAAGAAGTGAATTAACTCCATTTTTTCCATTCCTTGTGTATGGCTTTTACTTTCCCTATTAAACTGTCCTTATCTCAACCCATGAATCTTCTGGCTTCAACCCTTTCCCTTTTCTCCCCTGTTCCCCTGCTGGGGTTCCAGTGAGCAGCCACCTAGGGCTCGGTTGCTGTCTGGGGTTAAACAGCAACAAAAAGGCAGCACATTTAAAATAAACTGCAAATTGGTGCTACAGATATTAATGCAACAGTAAGTAAGAAACAGAAATATTTTTAAATTTTCAGAACAGCATTTCATCCAGTCAAATAATTTAAAAAGAAATATTATTTCTTGCCAGTAAGGTAAAAACAAAGCCATATTGCCATTAAAATCATAATAATGTATCAGACTGTACTTTCACACAGTCCAATATCCTGTCTTGAAGTGGATGTTTAATGAAAAGTGGGAGAATAAAGACAGCATATGGTTCATATGTTGATAATTTCCAAGCACACTGCCCTAATCTGGAACAGCACCAGTTATGGTGCAGTCAAATCACCAATATATCAAAAGCAGAATATTTTCTTTTCCCTTGAATACAAATATTATTTGTTATTTGAGACATTATTCCTTCCCTTGTCAGAGCCATTGACATGACATTGACATGAGGGTTCTTCTGTTATAATAAGCAAATGCTCAGCAGATTGTTGCTACTGTGTGAAAAGTCTGTTCGTTTCTCTGTCGTCTGTAAATATTTCTTTTCAGACTTTTACCTAGTCATGAAAAGGTGGACCAGCTATGCAGAGGTGTGTGAACCCATCAAAACTGGTGGTAGCTTGGCAGGGAGGCCTGAGGCACAACTGAAGGATTGATTCTCTGTGTTCTGAAACCCTGAAAAAAGGGATCACTTTCTCACTTCACTTCTGCTAGATTTGTACCACTGAAGGAATGGGGAAAAAGACACACTGAACAATTGCTCTCTCTGTTTCAGTTCTCAAAAAAGCAGATTTACCAAGCTGTACAAGCTTCATGTTTTCCTCCCATCTCTACTTAGTCAACTCCTCATCCACCACACAGCACTCAGTATGTTGATCTATAGTAAAGAGGATTCAGAATTAATTGAAGGAATTTTCATGCTGAAAATGCCTATCCTTATGCAATTAAAACTGAACGTTGAATATGTTTACAAAATTTGAAAGAAGAGACAAGATGCATAGAGATTTTTGTTATTAGTTTTATATTTGAAAATAAGTGTATGAAACAATTTTCTGTCTCACTGAAGTCCAGCAAATGTCTAAAATACTGTTCAATTTAAACCTGAATCTTATTCTCCCAAACCTATTTTAGATAGTCATTTTCAGTTGGGCAACTGCCTAGAAAAGTAAGGAACCTTTAGTTCTAAAGGATTGGAAAGTACAACTGTTGGAGGACCTTGACCCCAATTGTCAGAAATTGTAATGTTTTTGCATGTTTTCCAATCTTCTATTCTCACTTGCAAAGAAAGGGATTCTGAGTTAAAGCTGGGTTAGAAACATGGCATTTGGGCCTAAATATGGCAAATATGTGCAGAAATGGGCAAAGGGAGGGGAATATATGGAACTTTAGCTTAAGTGATATGCAGCACCTTCAAAAGAGTTCTATGATTTTGAGTGTTAGTGCCACCCGGATTTTTTCAGCCTTCTCTTCTGTTTCACAGTTTCATGTTTTGGGTTCTTTCTCACGCTCTGGTCTGTAAACACAGCCAATGTTATTGTAATTTTCAAGGTAGTTTACATTCTTTGTCTTAGAGATATGGACAGCTGATGGACAGTTGTCCTGACCAATGGGATGGGGAGAGGTGTCAACCTTCTCTCCCAATCCCTGGCCTTAGTAGATATACTATATATGGAGTCAGACTTTCAAATAAAGTAGGAGTTTTAGTTCATGCCTTCTTATCAAAGTGTGTGTTTGTGTGACGAAGTGCATCATGTTAGAACAGCATTGAAGATACTGTAACTACAGTTAAAATTGAAAAAAGGAAAAAAAGAAAAGCATCCCACAAAATTTTATTGACGTTGTATTCTCTTTGTCTTTTTAAAAATTGGATCTCTTTGGACAGGCAGCTTCTCTAAGTTTGGTGTGCAGTGTCAGTTGTGGAATGTATATTCTACTGAAGCAGGAGATGTATTTTTCACAAATGAACATGTCTTATTGCAGCTGAATGTGGGATTTTTGAAACAGGATGCATTCCTTTTAAAATTTGCAAGATTTATAAAATTTTTCTTCTCTATGTTGTCTATGAGCACCTTGAAAAAGACAGCTTAGGATATTCCCCTGCCTGGCCTGAAACAGGAATGATGGCTGAATAACATTATTAGTATTTTCCTCTTGCCTCTTCTTTTCAACAGCTCCGTGAACAATGAATTCCTCCTGGTCAAAGTATTGCCATTTCTGTCATCAAAGAGTAACTTGTACACTATCTTTCTTAGACTTTCTTTCCAAGAATGACAGGTAATTTCAGCAGCATCACTTCAGTGACAGTTTCTGCTTTAATCACAGAACTCCTATAGTGATGATTCATCTCCTTCATAATTTTGCATTGGCTGAATAGTATTGCACAATATAAAACAGCTATTGTAAATGTACTCAAGTATTATGATTTCTGTACAAGCTGGAGGGAAGTAAGCCAAATATTCAATAATCAATTATTTCAAAGTAAGTGTAGCAAGAAAACAGTATTTAAAAGAATGCTATCAAGAAATGCAAGTTTTAAATTGACTGAGCTATATGACTTCATGTTGTTCAATCTGGAAACCTGCTTCAGCATAAAATCGCAGTGGTGGGAGGATTTTCTCTAAAACAATAGTTGTAATGCATGACTAGGAAAAATCAGAACAATGTGGGAATGGACAGTAAATATAATATAGAATTTTACTGTGGGCACAAGAAATGGCTTGTGGTGTTCCCCGTTGTCATGGTATACAATGGGCCAAAACATTTTTATGTTGGGGGTGTGTTATTCTAAAGTTTTCTGAAGGTGAGTTTCTATCTTTGTTGGCAGAGTAAAAAATAATTAATAAGTTAAAAATAACTTTTTAAATCAAAAGCTAGTAGGAAACATTTAAACTAATAAGAACCAATGCATTTGGATGTTTAATGGGAATCAGAAGTTAAATTAAGCAATTGTGACCTTTCTAGAGTTTAGCATGTAATTCTATTCAAAGCATGCATTCTCTAGTTAAAATATACTGCCAAAACAAAAATAGAAGGGAAAACGAACTCCCCCTGCTCTCTGCAGAACCCAGTGTAATTCAAATGTAGGCCACACACTTCCCACTGCTAGGGAATCTCTTGCTGAAGTCACAAGTAAGTTCTAAGACATTGCTACATCATACTGGTTGTCAGCCATGGTCAATGACTACATATAAAAATTTAGCACAACATAGTCATTTTTCTGTGTGGCTAAACAATTAGATTTGATAGCAGTTTTATTTTTATGTCTTACTTATAAAGTCATTGAAGAAGATTTTTCTGCTGCATGTATGTGCACAGTATCTGACATTTAGATTAATTTTTCACAAGTACTTAAAGTTTTCTTTTTAGTTCATATTGTTTCATTTGGTAAAAGACATAAAACATTTTGCTAGACCTGCAATTACCTTCACACAGCCCCCTCCCCCAGGATGACTTGGAATATGCAATTTCCTGCATTTCTAATAAATTTGCATATAAGGAATGCTGAACTTGAAGATGTGCAGAGTCATTGCTGGAAATCAAATGATCGATAGCTGTATGTTCTGCATTTTATGTAGAGAATAGATTGCTTTGCCATGGCTTTGTTCTCTTAGTGATAAATGCTTTCTTTGTAGGTGTTTAGGGCTTATTCTATAGCTTTTTTGACTTTCTTAAGGTTGTTGAAAGAGCTAGGTTTTAATTATTTGTGGTAACACCTTTCTTTTTTTTTTTTTTTAAGTTTTCAGAGACTGCGCACTGAGGATGAACCTTACTTCTCCAGTAAGATACTAATGCCAGGTATGTGGAGAAAAAAATGGCATTATCATAAGTGGTAAAGTGATGTTTTTAGGACAGGTGTTCTGTTTACTACGCTGAGGACTTAGACTGAAAAGTGAATCCAGACTGTTTTTTTTAATAATTTGTGTGGGTTGGTGCCCTTAAGTTAAAATAAAAATGACAAATACTCAGTAAATAAGCTTGTCATTAAAGCCATTGCTTTATGTTATTTATGTTATGTTAATAGCATTTTAATATTTGCATAGTTTTAATCCATTTTCAGGAATTGTCTTTTGTAGGTACTGCTTTATTATGAAAACTTTTTCTTACATTTTCAATGGAATAACACTCAGAGTTTCTCTCTTACACCCTTATATATGGGCTATAAGTAAGACATCATTCCAGCTCTGTTTAAGAAGTCTAAAAATTATTTCTCTGAGCTTTTCCTAATGGTTATTTTAGCAAATACCTATATCCTTGTACTATGAACTTTATTAGGTATTTAAAAATATATCCCCATGACTGTTTTTTCCGTTATTCATTCGTATCACTCTTTTTGATGCCAAAGATTTTTGTACAAGATTTTAGATAAATTCAGGATTTGCAGACTTTAGAACTCCCTGTGTCTGTAAATAAACTTCCTGTCATGGAAGAAATATACATGGAAGATTTAGCATTCGTAAATCAATAAAAGGAGTCTTATATTCTTTAGGTTTTGCACCTCAAGAAATGTCTTTGTAAGCAGTCTGCTTTTTTCTCATCTAGTCCTAACCACTTTCAGAGAAGCAAAGCAGATTTCAGTTCAGCTATGAGTAGAGTTTTCCAAGGCTTTTTGACTCTCTTCACAAGGCAGATAATATTCCCTGGCCACATTTTAGGAAGAGAGGTAGCTCCCTTAATAATGACCATTTTCAAGCTATTTCAAAGTTTACAGCTACTTTCAGATGAGAGATATTAAATGAACATTTTCTTGGTTATTAAAAGCAATGTGGGTAATGCTCATTAAAATATTTATAATAAGAAAAGTATGACATCCTCAGATAAATATTTCCCCAAATGTCTGAGGAGAAACTGGACTGTCAGTATTGCTGTAAAAAGAACCCATTGGCACATTCATTGCCTTCTTACTCCATGTGATAAAAATATTTCTCTCTCCAAAGTAATTTTCTATTTATATATTATATACTGAATATTTCTACTATTATAGTAAATGTCTACAGTTAGGCTGCATTATTAGCTATACTATATATTAGATAGAAAGATTATACATTTTTTCATTAAAATTTGACACTTAAATAAAACTAAATGCTCCACACTCTGTTCTACACACCTGTAAATTTCTCCATTGGAAAGCACAACAGAATCCATTGAATTTATTTGACACACTGAATGTACCTACCTTATACTGCTTAGTGTAGAAAGCACATTCTAAACAGAAAAAAAAAGTTTGAATTAATTTGGCAAGTATGTAGCTGCTGACACCATGCGTTGTAACCAGCAGAGCACTGAAACTGCACTAAGTTACGTAGTGCACCTTTCCTTGACTTAGTAAATCAAAATACAAAAAATTGTCATTACATCAAGCTTTCCTCTTTCTCCTGCCTGGCAGTACATGTACCTGGTTGAGCAGAAAACACCACTTTAGCTTTTCAGTAATTTTTTAGAATAGTAACTGGAGTTGTTTGTTTTGAAATCAGAATATATCCTTTCATAGGCAGTTTGGGATTTTTTTAGTTCACTAGGAGTGATTCTTTTGCCTGAATGAAATTCATATACATGAGGTCACAGTAACGAAGATTAATTTTCTCCGGTAGCTTTTACTTAAGTTAAACGTGTATTGAACTAGGCAATATGTATTCTTGTAAGTCTTAAGGAACTTCTGCATATCAGAATAAATGTTGGAGAAAGAATGCATAAATAGCTAGAGAGGAATCCCATAAAGTTCAACAAAGGGAAATGCCAAAGCCTGCAGCTAAGGATAGCCATAATCCAATCCACAAGTACAGGCTGGAGTGGCAGGGAGTAAAGAACATGCATTCTGATTTTTCCCAGTAGAATTCAATGAGTGGATAAGAAGCGGCGGACAAAAACTGAAGTGTGGAAAATTCTACTTCAGCATAAGAAAAAAAGTTTACTGTGAGTTTCTCAAACACTGAAGAGTTTGTCTAAAGATATTTTGGGGTCTCATGCTTAGAGCCATTTAAAATACACTGCAGAAAACCTTGGCCAATGTGGTCTTGCTTGACCCTTCTTGGAGCAGGGATTTAGACTAGAAAAACCTCTGGAAATCCCTGCCAACCTCAGGCATTCTGTGACCCTGTGAAGTCACCAGGTGAGCTGCAGTAAGGTATCAGAATGACCTGTCTTCAACAATTCTAAACGTACTGCAGCTGAGAAAGCCTTCTGAACCTCTCACTGCCTGGCTGCTGCAATTGCATCTGTAGAGATTTCTGTAAATGGTTCAGCACTGAATGTTTTAAAAACAGAGATGAGCATCTGGAGGTTGGTCAGCATTTAGAAAAGGAAATACTCAGGAAAATGATTAGCTTTTTGTAAAAGGCTTTATAGACTTGATAAACACCTTCCAGCTGTGGCACAGCATAAGCATGGGAAAGCTTCCCAATAACAACTACAAGCAAAAAAAGTCATCAGAAGTTCAAAGAGTTTAAAAAAGAGCCTGGTTTAATACTTAGATATAGAAACTTGACCTCAGCAAGGTGCTTACCTAAAGTCAGAAGGAGAAAGGAGGGAAAAATCTGGGATGTTTCCAAAATGAGTTTGAAAAATGCAGCTTCATTTGTGATGGCTTCCTCTGTTTTTCCAACATTTCATGGGTTGAAGCTACCTCAAAACTCTTAATGACAAAACTTGTGTACGGACTAGATTGCCATAGGCTTGTGCTGTGCCTACATTCATCAAGATGAATATTAAACAAAGTAGAGAGATGGAGAATCATGTGTACCCGAGATTGGATGAAATGAAACTAAACTGCTGTATCTCTCTGTCTTAGTGAAGTTATAATCATCACAAATATACACAGATGTGCACATGCAGCGCACTCCTTTCCGCTGCACTTTCATTTAATTCCCTTCCATTTCTCTCATTACTCCTAAATGAGGAGCAAAAGAAGCCTGTTGCTACTCCATATTTCTCTTTTGGTCTTAAATTTATCCAGATTTCAGTTTTGTCTCTGAACTTCAGCGCAAGAGCAGATGGAAAGTCTAGATGTAAGTTTCACGTGACTAGAATGATTCATTTATTCCAACCTGAGCATTCACATGGAATTAAATCGCTTCTATAGATTGTTTTAAAACAGGGAAGGAAACATGTTGTTGTGTTTTACTCTGAGCAGCTGGAATTTACCTAGAGGAGCTCAGACAGCGCAGTGAGTCTAGGAAGGCTTCTGTCGCACTAACAGAGCAGTGTGAGCATCACAAGCAGCAAGTTTGACATTTATTACCTTTCTTGTTCTGTGGAGATACTGTATGTGATTCCTCTCCTGCAGGCCATCACAAGTTGTCACTTCTGGTTGCTGTTGGCTTGAATTTGCTGTGGTCCCACGCACTGCTGTCTGCAAAGTCACAAGCTGTATTGCAATGTCTGGAAGTGTGTGTTATTCCTGCACACAAAAGGTTTGAGAAGTAAAAATTAAGGCTGTGGAGCTCTCTTTTTTGGCCTGGAAAAAAAAGTTTCTACAAATACGAGATTGTAATTCTTCCTACTGAGTAAGACTTTGCTGAATCCTTTTAGCCTGAGTCCTGCAAATGACAATGCTAAGGTAGCATCATAAATTAGCAGGACAGTCATTTTAGTCCAAGCCTATTTTAACTTTTACACAGCAAGTTACTTAAATCTATTAATTTTCTATTCTGAGCTGTTATAAGCTATTCTGGTTAAAAAAAAAAAAAAAAAAGTGCAGGGTAGTAGAAGTGAAGAAAGAGGCATAAAGTGTATTGGAAAACTACCAAATGTCCCCTGCAAATGGACCCTATTCAGAATCAGTAAGCGTATGATGAGTGAAGTGGTTTTGAATATCGCCTTTAGATTCCATGCTGTTACAAGGCCAGCCCCGAACATGGCAACTCTTATTTCCACACACAGTACCTCTTCACTCTCAATTTAACCCAAAAATCTGATGAACCCATTACTCCATACTTGATTTCATGGAACAAGGAGTAGATATAGTTACAAATGATCAATCACAAGCCGTGAACCAAAGCAGCAAGGCATTAACAATTCACACCATTTCGGTCCACTTGCTCAAGCAGAAGATGTGCCAGCATATTTAATGCACAGCTACTTCGTTCAGTTCAAGAGAGACATGACTCATGCTCGTTTTAGGAACTGAGGAGACTCCATGGGTTTTCATGCCCACCAACCACCGAGGGTTAGAGTTTGTACTTCTAAACAATTAACACAACCAGGTGTTCAGTAAAGGGCGCAACGATGGACCAGGTTTTAAATTAGATTTTGCTCAGGTGAAAAACAAATGGAAGGAATGACCAGAAGAGTGGTTCCCACAAAAAAAGCCAAGTTGTGTTGTATGAATTTGTAGTGTACAATCAACATCTTGTTCAGCAGAATTGTAACACTGCAGACCCCACAGGCATATGCCGTCAATTTAATGGGATCACTGGAAAAGCGAAGCAGCTGTGAAAGATTGCTTTAAGTACAGCAATCGTGTACTTGTCATTCTGTTCAGTGGTGGAAAAATCCAAATTCGGATAGGCATCAGTATTTAAGAAAATGACTGCTAAAGCATCTCTCGTAAGTACCTTGGGGACAATAGGATTTGACATATAGCATATAAACAAAAGTACACAGCAGCTGTTAGATTAGTTTTTGTTTGAGTAAAAACACCCCAATGTAATTCAAGCAACAGAAGAAAATGTATGTTCTCCATCATTCAGTTTCCCTATACAAATTACAGTTTTGGACAATATATGCCAGTTGCCCTGGACACGGAACAGCATCATGGTTGCCAAAAATTAGAAACTTGGAGCACTGTGAGCACAAACTCAACACTATGCCCTCAGTGATCCATATACATAGATATATATATACAGTCTACAGGGCATATTGAAAGTTCCAAAGAACTTTCAGGAAAAAAGCCTTGTCACTAGAAAGCATGAAAAGAATTTCTAATATTTTGGCCATATTGAAAGGTCTTTGTTTCCCCTAATGGAAAAAAATGTTGATGATTTATTTCTGGTTGTTCTGATATTGTTATTTGCATTAAAAAAAAAAAAGCCATTTGGTACCTTATTTGCTGAGAGAAATTGATGGGGAAAAGTAGCATAATATAATAAATAATGATTCTAAGACATAATATTATTAAAAATTATGTCTGTGCTCAAATAAGGTCATGGGTCTAAGTAAGAAGAAAGTTAACAAACTGAATTTTGGGGTTGACTTTTTAGTGCCTCGCAGCCCCTCGCAGGTGATGGTTGCAAATTTCCAGAGGGTGATTTTCCCATTCCTTTACAAACACTCAGCTTACTTTTTGTGGATACCCTACTGGATTTCATACTTTCTGTCACTCAATTTCAGAAACATTATACTCTTATAATTATTAGCAAGTGTAAAGACAAGACAAAGTAAAAAAAAAAAAAAAAGTCCAGTTTTTTCTCTTCCATTTGCAAGAGTAGAATCATGCTATTGTCTCCATCAATTGAAAATCCCTGGGTTTTGTTTTAGGGAAAATTTCACATCTCCTTTCTTCAGAGGAGTGTAAAATTACACTGTAAAACAATTATTTTCTTCAAGAAAATTCGATGTTTGTCATGTGATTTAGAGTCAAAAAATCAATAAGGGGGAGAATAAAAACAATAAAGGAGTATTTACACTGTTCAGCTTAGCTGAGGAGCAAAGTTCCTTGAGTACTCTTTTTTTATCCATTACTGACTCTCTAGCAGATGTGACTGCTGCAATGGGAAAAATGACTCAATGAAAAAAGAAAAAAAGCAGTTTGGTTCTAATTCAGTATTTTGAATTCTGCATAAAAGTTACAAAGAAAAGGGAATTTTCCTATAATTTGAAGTGTTTTCCATAACTTAAGGCTATCTTCCTTTGCTCTCTAACCTCCTGAAAGGCACATCACGATGAGTTCTTCCTGAAAGTCAGCCCATGCACTTTCCTGCAAGGGTTAGATTTACCTTCTTTTGCTGTGGTCAACCCTGTTACTGACCTCCTCATAGCTCAGAGTTTGTGATGTCTGACCAGCTTAATGGACTGTAGAACACTTCACAATAAATTTGCAAGTATTTTGGAAATTCTGTCTGTATGTTCTTTTCACCTTGCTCTGCAGATTGTTTTGTGTAAAATCATAATACCAAAGCACTCCCTGTGGAGTTGGGAGATGTTTTGTGAAGTCATTGCTGATACTCTGTTGCAGCAGCTCTCTTGTCAGAGGGTAGAAGTGAGCCAAGACACAGACTTCTTGTTTATCACAGCATGTAAAGGACCCTGATTTCTCCCTCTTTACAGCTCAGCCGTCCTGACTCCAAC
>WBMY01017626.1:267853-302853 GCA_013397315.1 Donacobius atricapilla
ACCTTTATTGGATACAGCTGTGACTCATTGGGGCAAGGCTGAATTGGGTAATTAACACAGCTGTTACTTGTCAAGGGCAAGGTCACCTGTGTTCCCTTCTAAAATACTCTTCCAGTTTTTATAAGGTGTTAGTTCAGACTGATACCTTCTTTGTTTTAGGTAAGTCACCAAAATGTATGCAAGTTTGGAAGTAGGTAGCTGTTTATTGGAAACTATTCTTCCATACCTACATTAGCTCCTAGTAAGAACAACCTAAAGGTTCCCTAACTAGGGAGAATTTTTGAACAGCTGTGATTTTTTTTTTTTTTTAAATCTTGAGTACCTTCTGGAGTCACCACAAAAAATAATGTTATGGAATATTTCAGTAGAAGTATACTCTTCTGAAGTGACTGCTCTGGTGTTCTACCTTTATTCCTTCAACCTTCTAGGCATACATTTTTATACTTTATTGAATGCTTAATAACTTAATACCATTGATATTTTTATTATTATAAAGGAGGTAAAAATAATTGGGGGGAGGGGGATGGGGGAAGAAGAAAGAATACAAGCACTTTGAGACTATAAATCCAGAAACAATAAGGTTGAGTGTGGAATGAAGTAAATACATATGTGGATAAAGTTAGCTGATGTTTACAGAAATGGTTATTGCTTATAAAAAATTAGTTGGGTCTGATACTCAGTGTTGCTGAGGAATTTGGGTGCTAGGTGTGTCTGAAAGAGGTGACATTTTGAATCTTTAAATTCCAAGCTACTCCAGCAGATCTTGGAATTCTCCTTCTCTGGTCCTGAAAGTCACTACCTTCAGAGAAAGTGGATCAATACTGCTGCATTATACTGATGTTAAAATTATTTGTGGTAAAAAAAAAAAATGCAGTAAAATGAAATCATTGTAAGTATTAAACTGCTGTTTCAAATGCAACATTCAATGCCGGTATACAAACATTTTTCCACAGCTGTGTTTCAGTCTCCTCACACACTCAGAACAATCAGCACTACTTGTCTTGATTGTCATTTCTGTGAAGTTTATCTGATGGTAACTAAGTAAAAAAGCACTGAATAAAAACCATATTCACTTCAGTCAATTGTAAACCTTCCAAAGACGTCACCAGGATCAGATTTTCATCCTTTTATTTTGTTTGAACTGAGTAAGACTATAACCAGTCTTCATCATATAATACCACATAACATGAAACACGGATTTAATTCTGATGCTGCTCGCTGAATTAAATTCACTCCTACCAGTGTTATTGGTCAAATCTCATTCATTATCTCACCTAATCTACTTAATTTAATGTCTGACTGCCACGATAAGAAGTGCATTATTAGAATGGTCTGGAAAACTATTAATTCACTTTTTGTCAACTTGAGATAATTTTTGCTCATGTTCAATTGCATGGCCATATCCTGAGAAATCAGTTTTTAAAAGTAAATATTTAATAGTCTGTTGCATGTGTTCTGGTTTGGGGTCTTTGCTTTGATGACATATTTTCAAAATTCTTGCAGTATTACTCTTTAGGGTAATCATAAGAGTAGGTTAATATGCATATTAACTTGTTCAGTGAATCCTCAGTCTTATTTTGTGAAGTCTGGTCTCCCTTTAGATAAAAGAGAAGTGTACTATATGGAAGCTCTCAGGAGTAAGTGAGAATACATACAATTATTGACTAGATGATCAAATTTTATAATGAAATTTTGGAAGTCAGAAGACCTGGACTTAAATGTGATTTCTAAAAAAGTAATGCCTTTCACAAAAATAAACACATTTTCACTTAACCATGTGCTTAAATGTTTCCTAAAATACACTGACCTTAGCAGAGGCAAAATACAGTCAGTTGCATAATTACCTATTTATTTATCCTTGAAGATAGATTTAACCATAGGGATGCATATAAAAGAACTTGTATATGAAAGTTTCTTAACTGAGGCCTTGGTTCAGACTCTGTTCTCACAGCTGCTGGAACAGTTATTGAGGTTTAATACTTGCCATACCCAAATGGAGCACATCTTCTCATAAAATACAGAAAGTGTAATTCACCTCCTCTGACAAAATACCTCTGGGTATTTTCTCTGACAAAATCTGCAGTTCTCTGTCAGTCTTTATGTACCTAGAAAGCCCACCATTTATACCGATATAACTAATATGACTCTTTATGACCACAGATTGACTAGATGGGGAAATGATGTATATAGTTTTGTTTGCATTGTTCACAGGTGTGCTTTATATGGATTTATTTCATTTTATTTTGTATCATATTGCTCGAAAAACCAGATTTTGGTGGTCCCCTGCCCTTCCCTGCCCTGCCCTGCCCTGCCTTGAAATGTTACTTAATATTATTTTATTTTGTTGTAAAAGAAAGGCCCATGTATTTTACACAGAAATGTGTGCTGAGCACATGCACCTTAGTAATGCCTGAAGCCAAAATAATAATTCCTTATTTATCTCACATATTTGCATTAGGTCCCTTTGAGAGAATCCTTTCAACCTCTGCAGGGATTTGAAATCTAAGAACAGCCAGGAAAAGATCTTGTTGTGAGCATTGCCATGAATCAATTTTATTTCACTTTTCATTTGACCTTTCTTGTTATTGACCAGCTACACTGAGCTTCATTTGTTAGAAGTTGGGTTTTAGGTGGTGGCAATGAGAAGGTTATACTAAAACAGCTTAAGAGAGCGCTGATCCTATTTTATGAACGTTACCCTTTATAATATTGTGGGTGTATGTCAGCCCCTCAACAGGAAACCGTGTACAGAAAAAAACATGGATCATGCAATTTTATCAGGACAATGCAAGTGGGTTTCAGCAAGGTTGGTTCCAACTCATCTGTGATAAATGAGAAGATAAGGCAATCAGTGCACACCACGACACGCCGTGCAGCTAGTTAGGCACACTTCAGAGCTACTCAGGTGTGCTCACGGAGCTTATGAGCTTTTCATGGGGGGTGTCTCCATATAAATACATCCTTCATGGTGACCACTAGAAATGCAGGAGTTGCTTTTCCAAGACTTAACCCAGGTCAGATATAAATAATAGATATTAAGAGTTAGTTCTGACGCCGAGGCTGTGTTAGAGGCTGTATATTTCAGTTGGGTCAAAAGAATACATTTTCTTTTGGTTGTTTGGTGGGGTTTTTTTCCCCCTTTTTCTTCTTTTCTTTTCATAGCTCCTCTGCTTGACAGATGCCTGCAAAATGTCATCACACCTTTGTATGGACCTCTTTGGGTCTTTAGGAGAGAGCAAAGATTTACATCCAAGGAGTTCCATTGGCCCTGCACCAACGATTGCAAAGTCTTGCAAGCAGGTGAGTTGTCCCACTCTTTAAAAGTCTGCTTGTCTGTTTTTATTTTCAAATGTGCTGATTGTGTAAAACCAATGGTTGGCACTGTGTCACAAAGAAGTGTGGCACATACTGGAGAAGCTGCAGTGCCTGTTAGGGGAATGAATTGTTCTGTAATTGCAGAGCCCACAATAGAGGATTTAATTGTGTCTCTCTGGTGGTGTGGGATGTCATGTGTTGCATTGTTCCTTGTGTGGAAATTCTCTAAAGCCATCAGTTCTCACTGCTGTTCTGCACAGGCAGCTTTTAATCGTCTCATAGGTCTTCCTACAGAACTAACTTAAATAATGATTTAGTTGAAACATATTATAAGCAAATAAATAAAATAATTCCAAGTACAGTTGGCATGTCATCATGGAAAATTAAATAAATGTATCATATTTTAAAACATCATTATTTCAATTTCCATACATGTGCTGTCAAACAATGTGCATTTTTAATTTGAAAAAGCAGTGGAAAACAGATACTCAATATCCTGTCTGACAGTTTGGGAGCAATGAGGTGGTATTTTTTTATTACTCGAATTTTAGGAAATGTAAGTGAGAAAACACTGATCTTGCTGAGCATAGCAACATAATTTCATTTATATGTTTAGGAAGGTACATATTTTTAAGGACTAGGTGAGTACTTCATGGAAATAGGAGACATACAGGTTTTGAAGGGAAAGTATTACCTAGAAATTAAACAGGCAGGGAGGAAGCTGAGATTTAAAACTGCTGCTGGCCCCAGAGTTAAGGATGAGTGCATCAGAGAGAGCAGCTCCCAGGCTGGGGAGGAAGGGGGAGGAGAGGAGCAGGCGGAGTGTCACTGTTTATACAGCACCTCCTGCTGTCAGATCCATACGGAGAAATGAGAATTGACTTGGGAGAGACTGTTCCTCTCCAGAACTAATAGTGGTCAGCAAGATAAAATCAAACAAAACAAAAACAAAAATGAGAGAGTGTGTGAAGGAGAAACAAGCAGAAAAGAAAAAAAAAAAGAAAAGCTTGTTTCAGAATGTTTCTGAAGCAGTATAGTGATATATTAAAAAGTGGGAAATACCTTTACACATTTTGTTGATAATTCTACCCTTTTAAAAGGATATCGCCTGTCACAAAAGCCACAGAACCGAAATCCATTACTTTCCAGTGCTTTAAAACATAATATAAACTCTTAAATAAATACTAATATATTTATACTGCATACAAGTATTTACCAAGTATAATGGCAATCAGTTGAACAAAACAGACAGTAGAGTTTCTAAACAGAAATTCACATGAAAGTCATTTATTGACTGCTCTTCACTTTTTTCTGTAAAGAATATATAAAGACATTTCAGTAAATTAGCTCACGCTAATCATTCCTCTGGTGATTATCCATCACTATTCAGTAGGAAATTGTAAATGGCAAGAAAAATATAACAATTTTTGTAGATTTGAAATCTCTTCTGAACACAAATGATTCTTTATAATGAAAGCCTTGCATATAGATATATGCTTATATAATCAGCTTGGACATTTGTAACTTTTAGGAGTCCAGAATACGAGGATAAATGTCAGTACATTTATGAGAGTCTACAAAAAATTTACAATTAAAAAACTTTAATAAACATTTCAAACTGAATCAAGTGGTTAAATGAAAATTTTACAGCACGAGGATGTTAAATGTTTTGTGCAGTTAACGTGCCAAAATCTTGTGTTGAGTTATATTACTTTAAAGATAAGATACAACACATAATTCAGTGTAAAGTGTCTCTGTTAATTTTTCCAGCCATTTTCTAACTGAAGTTGTGTTAGTACTGAACTTAAGTGAAGTCATCATAGTAACTGAGGGTTATTTCAGCTGCAGGTATAACAATTCTTCTCACTGTGTTCTTACACTGCTTTGTTTATGTCGACCTTCTTGTCTGAATGACTGAACCAAGTTTGTTTTGTAACGAGCACGTTGTGATGTGATACAAGGTTAGAGGCACATTAACAACAAACCGAGACATTCAGGGGAAATACTCTCACTTTGTCCTGTTGTGCTGAGGCCTGACAGTGCGCTGCTGTGGGGACTGCATACAGAAATCACACCAGTACAACATCCAGCCACTGCTTGACGTTAAATAGATCTGCTTGATTTGCATTTGTCTCTGTGCCATTTTGATGCCTGAATTATTTGTATTTACTTCATCTTCTCATGGAAATCAAAGGGGAAAAGAAATTTTTAAAAAGTTATATTCTTTGATTCAGTATTACTCTGCTAAAGCACTTTAGTCCATCCACTGAAATCAAGTAGCACATACAACTAATAATATGCTAATATATGTACTTCTGTTAAATCCATCTGGACTTCAGTCGAAAATGCATGTATTGAATTAAAAAATATGTTGTCTTTATATCACTGTTGCTTCTTGCCCCAGAGAATGGCACATTGAGGAGCTCGTGCCCCTTTGCTGGAGTGTTTGTAGCCTTCCAGAGAGGACAGACTGTGTTCTTCAAAGTATTCCCTGAAATTAATATAGGCAAAGTAAACCAGGTAAAACTGAGGGAATACTTGAGCTTAGGAAACTGGTTTTATTTTTTTCTTTAAATCAATGAGAAAGTAAAAAAAAAAAAAGGTATAAATACTATACCACAAAATTCCTCTATCTTTTACTTTCTAATTTCAACTGCATATGTATGCAGTGAGCTACAAGAAGACTTCCTAAAATCCCAGCAAAGCTTAGGTTGACATTTTAATGCCATGAATTTTGGGACTGTAAAATGCAGTTTTCTAATTAAAAAAAAAAAATTAAACTCCAGTTTGATTATAATTATTCTACTATTAATATTTCAGAGATCAGTCTTTTGCCTTGCTGTTTTAAACATGCTATGTAGGCATCTGTTGGAATTTCTGGGATACCCAGATATATCTGGGGGTTAAAATCAGTTAATTTTATGTATAATGTATGCAGCTGGAGGAAAGCATGTAAGTTGGGTGGTTTTTTTGGTGGTTTTTTTTTTGTGTGGGTTTTTGTTTGTTTGTTTGTTTTTTTTGCCAAGCCTCTATAATTTCTACTAAAAATAGTTTCAGGAAAAAAAGCCTTGCCCAAATAAATGCGAGTGAGCTGCCACACGTAACAATGGAAATAGCAGCATATCTGATGGCTGGGGATGCAGTTAACACTTTCAGAGATGGGGGATGTCCAGCTCATTAGCATTCCTCATTGGTAGTGGTGCTGTTGGTGGGGGTGTTGGAGGAGGAATGCCATTGTGCCGGGTCCCAGTGTTTGGGGACAAACACTGCTGCGGAGGGAACGTGTGAAAAGGCCATAGTACTGACAGTGAATGAGGAAGGCTGTGCTTTCTGTGTGCTTCAAGCAGGGAAGCTGTCATTCACAGGCCTAGCACAGCCAAACAGAGGCCAAAAGAGAGGGCTCAAATACCTTTTAAAATGATATTAATGATTTTTAAACGTTTTCCTCATTCAGAATTATGCTGTTGGTCTGGCCTGTGCTAAATAATATAAATTGTCATGCAAGCAGGTAAATAAAAGAAAATCTTCTTGCCACAGTGAAAATTTATTATGGAAAATGCAGGTATATAAGTGTTTGAGAATCTCAAGTTCCTTTCAGTATTTAGGTGGTTTTGAGCATGACTTACTTACAAGGGTTTAGCAAAATTTGAATGTGGTGTTTAACAAACATAGCTGGTCCTCAGGTTTTACTCTGTGTGCTTTCATTTTTACTAGAAGGGTGTTATATGTAGGGAAGAGGGGACTGAGCTGGGACGAGAAGTGACAGGAAACTGTGCTGAATGTTCATTAGCTTGATCTAGCAGAACTTACAGTAATAGTAATTAATCATTTGAACCCCAGCAAATTTCATTACATTAAAGTAATGGAGCTAGTATGCAAAATACCCCCAAGAAAACAAAAGGGAATAAAATTATTGACAGATTCTATTTATTGCCATTTTGGCTATGGGAAAGCAAGCATAAATGCACTGTTTCAAACTGAATATCCAACACTTTTACTAAGCCATATGAGTAAACTACATAATTCAGGAGGCTTTCTTCATTTTGCTATGCAGATCCACAAAAATATTATTGATTTTAAGAATTTGAAATACTGCCAAAACTAGAACAAAGGAAAAAAGAAAGTCCATATTTCTTCTGTTTTCTTGTGTTGTTCTTTTGAAACTGCTGACTCAAGTACTGGAGGCTGAATACCTCTGTGATACACAAACAAAAGCTTCGTTCCATAACTTTTTCTTTGGTACTTTATAAGAAACATACTTACCATTACTTTTCAGTTGGTTTTCACAGGTTACAGTAATTACATTGTTCAGTAAGAATTTTAATGACTTGTTTTCTTTTCCCTCATATGAATAAAATACAAATAAGCTTGTAAGTATAATATTTTTTCAGAGCGTTTGCTGGGCAGAAACTGATAAAATGATACACTTTTATAAAATATGTTTAAACTGTATGTTTTTTCTATAATTTCTATACCCATACTTGTTTACAGAGTTATCAGAATTTTATACCAAATGAATTCTGTTTATAATGTTTTTTTCAGAAAATTAGATTATATTGTGGCAAACCCAGCATAATAATTATTAGATGTTCTTTGAAGGAAACAAGAACTTCATCAAAATTCTTAACTCGATTTCTGATTCAACAAAGTTTTGTATTTGTGTTTTTATGGGTTATGAAAGCATATATTAAAATAGCTTGAGTATCAGTAACATCCCCCCTCCTTATTTGTTTCTATTTCCTTGAAGCTTCTGTTTTTTAAATTCTATATGACATTGACTCACGCTGTTGAAGAGATGTTAAGTATCTTTATTTCCTTCTTTATAAGTCACAGAAAAATAGATTTTTTTTTTGTCTGTTTGACACGTGTGGAGGCCACTCAAGAAATAATCTCGTGTTCAAGTGAACTTTGTGTAGAGAAAGATTCCACATGAAAACTGTAATATTTCACCCTGGCTTCTTATTAAAATAATATAAAAATAGTGTTTTGGTAATTTTGAAATTGAAATAGAAAACTGCCCTCTTGATACTTCAGCTAAGTGATTCATAGAATGTTGTACTGTTTATAGATTTGAGTGAGGCTTGAAATTTTTCCCACAGCTGAGCTGCATTCTAGTTACTAGAAGTATTTTAAGAACCTTAAACTTGTGTCTTTTTCTAAGTGTCATGCCTTGAGCAGGCCTAACATCAGTTAAATGAAGTGAAAATTGCATTCTTGTCTTGATAGAGATGAAAATGGATTTCTGGTCATGAAATAGATGTAGTTGTCACTTTTTTAAAAAGGTGTCAGCAGTTTGCTTCAGCAAGTAAGGTGCCAATTCAGTATGACAGTAAACTTGTGATCTGAGCAATCAATAAAATGCTTCAATAACTTCTGCTTCATTACACTTATAATAAGAGGCTATAGATCTGTGGCACATAAAATGTTGATAAAGAGGCTATGTAGGGACTCAGTGTGACGTTTTGTTTTAGAAATACAGTAAGTGCAATGTTGCCATCTAGAGTTTGTGCATAGGTAATTATTCGGAAAGCAAAAGCCCCAGTGAAAAAACGAACATCACTTAGTGGCATGTGTGTCTATCTATATGGAATAGTTCATTTGCCTTGCCAAAAACCTGTGTGGGGCAGGAAAAGGAAGATAATTTCATTTTTAAAAATTCTTTTTCATTAAGTATTGTGTAAGAACACAATTCCCGCCCCCCCCCATCCCAACTTAAGATTTAAATGCGTCTAAGAAACAATTATCACTTAAATAGGTGAAGTTGTCGCCAGCTACTAACAAAAATCATTGCAATGATTTTACGCCCTTAAAGGGGATAAGGGAAGCTTTGTATTCACAGGGAGTTAATGTTGTGATGTTCCACGCTCTGACCAAGGGTTCTTGCAGCTGATTTATGTATTATGAGACCATAAATGGCTCCTGCTGATCTTCATAAACATACATTGCAGGGGAATTGTCTCTGAGCTATTTATCTTGTAAGAAATTATTTTGATATGTTTAATAGGGGGGGGGTTTCCCTGTTAATATGGATGGCACCTGACTGATAGAACCTATAGTGAGTCATATTGCATTTTGAATAAACAAAACTTAATGTAGATCTAGAGAGGTTTTGCTTCCCAGGCAAGTTATTGGAAATCCTAAATTCTTCTGAGAAGTGTTTTAAAAAGGTGTAAAACCAACAGTTCTGTCTAGAAACATGAATTATGAGCTCATCTAGTTCAGTTAACTTAAGTGTTTTATTTCAGTAAAAAGAAGATGTGGTGGAGATTATTGAAGACTGGGTAATTAAAAACATCTTTGTGAAGACAATTCTAATGTGAGTAGCTGCACAGATATAGCATGCTTATTAAGAGAGTGGCTAAATAAATCTTTTCCTTTTTATAAGCAGCAAGAATGATACTGCCTCTGGTTTTCCTTCTACTTTGGTATGTAATTTATAGACAATTTGTCTTCTGAGTATCAGAGCCTTATTGTAACTACAGTGGCTACTCATGTGTCATTTCCTGATGAGCTGGTCTGCTAACACTCCTATGCTTTATCATCAGCATTTAATTGTTCATTTCTTCTACACAGATAATAAATACAGGAGCATAAATGGTGGAAATCTGTCTGAAATTGTGCTAAGGAGTTAAATGAATAACAATGTAATTTCTGGATTGTTTTTCACCATGAACTTGCATTGTTTTTTCTATCTCCCTGTTTGAACATCCATGTTTGCTAGAGACATATGGTTCATGCTAAAAAATTACATATTAGTCAAAAGAGCACAGATGGGGGATGATATTCTTTTGCAAATTAGAAATTAAGTGACCATTTGGGACTAATGAAGTTTTAGTTATGGCAGGGTCCAACATCTTTGTCCACTGTATTTACCACTCGTGTTTGATTAAGCCTCACTGGCCACAAACCTGTTCACCTTTTGAATATGTTCTGTGCTGAGGTGCCGCCTGCATAATCAGGTGAATCCAAATAGGACGTGGATTCTTTGGTGATGGCAGGGAGTGAAAGGGAAAAGGAATTTGTTACTTTCCATTTTATTATCAGTTTTGTCATTGGATTGCCACAAAATGCCTGTGCAAGTAATGTGTTTGTGCACTGAAGTATGAATTTCCCTTTTTTTTTTTTTTTTCAGCATTTAGAATTCACAGACTGGGATGTCTTAACAGTTCAGACTAACTGTCTTTGATGGCATAAAAAATAATTCTGATCAGCTGGAACCAGGTTCTAACAATGTGTCAGACAGAGGATTATATTCCTGTATTTTATCTTTCTGAGAAAGATATTGGCACACTGAGATTATTTCAGTTAATCCCAGGCTACCTATCCTTCTCTGGGGATTGTGCAAAGTCAAATTACATCACATTTGCCATGGGCTGAGAGTGAATAAATGTGCCCTCAATCACTTCAGTTGACAAAGTTGTTAAACAGAGTAAATTGAGTGTGTGCCTGTGTCTGGGGGCATGAAGAGATTCTGCTGGTATAAGTAGGTTTATAATAAATTTCTCAGCTGTCAATATTATTCTGTTATTCTCAACTAAGAAATATGAAATATATCTGTTAAGCAGGGGAAAGAGGTCTTCAGTTAAATTGTTCAAAAATAATCTGTCAAAAATTCACATAGTACTAAGATTAGTTTCAGATGTCTCCTCTTCAAGTTATGTAAGAAAACAGCAAAATGTCCACCCATGTGAAGATGGGATTGCACTTGCAGTAGAGTCCTGGCTGCTACCAACATAATAGGACTGACTTTTTTTTTCTTTTTGAGAGTTAAATGAAATGCTGCACAACTATTAGATCTACTCTTTGAGTTAGTTGTTCCACTAAGCCTATTGAAAAGTTGTTAAAATAAAAAGTAGATGCTCAGTATAGAACTTACTGACTATTCTGGAAATAAATTGTTGCATTTAGCAACTTTGGAAGTAATTGTGGAATTCTATTGCTAAAGTCAGTGGAAGTAGATTTGACAGATTTCCTCTAAATTACTCAACCACCTACAGGTATTATTGCCAAGATTCTTTTGAAATGAGAATAAATTTTATGGAGTTACAACAGCAGAGTGAAAGGGTGTGTTTGATAGATTCCCTGAGCTGTTTCAACACCCACAGGTATTATTTGTAAGAAAACAATCATGCAGAGTCTTCAGCTGGTTAGAGAGGGCACAGCATTCCATCTTCACCTGACATCCTATCTGTTCTCTCAACATCCCGTGCCCCCGGCCTGCCACCCACTCCTCCCGAAACAATGCTCACCAAGAGAGTTTGGTGTGAATGGACAAGAATATGAATGTTTTTTAAAGGAATCCGAAGAGTATAGAAAACCCATTGTTTGTGAGAGACGAAAAGGACTGAGGTGGGAGAAGAAAAACTGTCTTTAGGATTGATTAGTATTCCTCACATTCTTTCCTAATTAATCAATGTTATTCTTTAATTGTTAGACCCTCTCAAAGGTAATTATTTACTGGTTTAAAAGCTGAATGTAAGAAAAAAAACCCCAAAAATACGAAAATGGAAGTTTTATTTGCTTTATCTTTCTCTTTTTAGTTTGACTTGTTTCAGACTTGCAAAGAATGGTTTGACTTATTTTAGCTAAATCCTGAAATACTCAGCATGGGTTCTTCAAATTGCATAGACTTTACCTAAGTGGGATTAACAAGAGGACCTTAAGTCTGTAAAAATGAAACATTGTGATGTTGAGCATTTCCCAAAGACGTTTTTTCATGTTATGATTTTATTTCCATTTACTTTTAAAAATATTTATACCAGTATTGTCTAAAAGATCAAAAAAAACCAGGCCTGTTTATTATGCATTATGCATGCATTGGATTTATTATATATCACACAAATGTAGTATCTTGTACCTTATACTGTAATTTTATTGAAATTTAAAAGCCTACTATTAAATACTTTAAAATTTGACCATTTTTCCAAAGCCTTTAAGCTTGTTTGTACTCTTCTCTTTTAACAGTCTTCTGTGTTTATAATTTTCCTTGATTAATTACTAAAAGTCAGAATTAACAACACAAATATTGCCATTTAAAAATTAAACTAATTCGGTTTTATTTTAAATATATTATAGATGTAGATCAAAACTGTCTCCTCCATTTTTGGTGTCTTGCAGTATTCGAGGACATTAAAATAAATTACTTCTAAAATTTCTCCTCTAGCAAGCAACACTAAATCCATCCTTCTCTTTTTCTTGCTGAATAAGTTTTTCCACAGCCCTTATGCTAAGGAACAGAGCAACCACCTTACTTAGTGCACCTGCAAATAGTGAAGTGCTGCACTGCCAGACTGGGCTGACTGAAACAAGAGTTTTCTTAAGAGCATCAAGAACATGAGAGATTTCTGTTGCCCCATCCCAATCTGATTTATGAGCTGCAGTCTTATGTCCAGAGCTAGTGATAAACATCTGTATTCTGTCACAATTTGGGTGTCGTCACCAACCTCTATTTCTTTTCTAGCTTAATTTTCTCTGCAGATTCTCTCCTTTACAGACACACACACACTGACTTCTTAAAGTTTTTTTTTCTATCACTGTAGCAAAGAAACCAGTTGCCAATATTGCTCGCTGTGATTTTTTTCCCTGAGCCACCTCAGCTGCTTCATCCAGCTGAGTCATCTGAGTTCCACCCTGTCTATCAAGTTGTCATACTCCAGCGTTGTGTATGCAAAAAACTATTTCTCATAATTTATAGGTAAGTGGGATGCTTTCCCAGTTTAGATAATGTGTTCTTAAAGACAGCAGTTGTTCAAAGTGAAAGTAAAATTCCTTTGGGCTATCTAGCAGAATATATGGTCATTACATATCCATAACTTTATAAATTAACTGCAAGCCTGAGTTGGCCTCAGTCAAAGTTGCAAACTTTGTTGTAAAACTGTCCACTGGTGCAGAAACAAACTGTTTTCACAGCCTGATGTGACACCAAAGCTCCAGAAGGACCAAACCTCAGCTTGCTTTGCCCATTTGGAGACCCAAATGTTCACCTCTTCCCAGAGCAGAATGATTGAGTGTGTACCTTTTCTCTGTTATGACAAGGGGATATCTCCCCAGGATCGCTTCTGCTGGTAGCTTCCTGCTACCCCAGGAGAGCAGACCCCAGGTGCTGCTTGCCAGAAGGAAAGAGGAATTTTGTTCATCACCAGGATTCTGACAGCCCTTGTTTGTCCAGGTAGCCCAAAATACAGATGCTCTGGAAGAAATGATGTAGACGTATTGAGTAGAAAAAAACCATGCAAAATGGCATGTTCTACCCTGCTTCCCAGATTGGGCTGGGAGCAGTAGTTTTATGAGGGCATCTGTGGCCTAAAATGTATGTAGCTGCATGGTTTTGCACAAAAGCTTACCTGCAATCCATGATCACTAGTATCTTGACACCTTTAAAAATGTAGAAGGCAGAAATGGTACATGAAAAAGGGAGAAGTGCTCCCCAGTTAGAAAAAAGAAAGAAGTATTTCAGGAGCTGCTGCACCCATTCCTCAGTAACATGTAGAAGGAAAAATACTCTTGAAGGCCTGATAGAACCATTAACTCTTTAAAAGGCACAAAACTTGGTCTAAGGACTAATTTTTCAGGTTCTGTGAAAGGAGACAATTCTCTCACTAAAGTCTTAATGAATTTGGACAATTGACTAAAATCTGTGTTAATCCCTGCAGTAACATTGTTTTGCCCTGCCAAGATTGAAAATAGCGCAGACTTTTCTGGAAAAAGTTTTGTGTAGACAACCAAGTGTCTGTTGAATGCTTTGTGGTTAATCTTAGCTCCCAAGGTCCAGAAAATTCAATTCCAAAGTCTGTAAAAAAGGAAAGAAGTCATCAGTGTTGATAGTAGCTGAGATAACTATCAAAAATATTTTTTTATATAACTGAGCAAATGCTTTAAGTATTCCAAATAACTGCAAGGAAATTGAAGCTGGGTTAACTATTATACTTATCTGCCAGAGGTCCTTATTAAAAGTCCAGATTGAATTTAGGCTTTAGAAAAGAAGACCAACCAGGAGCCATGTCATGTAACATTTATACTTAGTAGATCAAATTTCACCTAAAAAAATAATTGGGGTTTCTACTCCCTGTTTTGCTACAATAATGCTGTCTGAGAACTTCATTGCTCCAATGATGAGAAGCTTTCTTCTAATTTTCATTTTAAAAATTTTCATGTCGCTTTAATGTCTATTCTTTCCTTTTTTAATAGAATTTAACTGAAAAAGCTCTGCATTCTCTTTACTGTTTACCTATTCTGCATATATTTTTAACAAGCAGTCATATCTCTTTTCAGCCTTTTTTTTATTCATAGACTAAACAAAATCTCTTGTGTGAAGTGCTCTTCATTGTTTAACCACAGTAGTATTCCTTAATGCAGCTGGTTTTGTTCTTGATAGAACATAAGAAAAAGGTCCACATTATTTCAAGCTATTTAATGGCTTGATAGGGTGCTTTCTACTTCCATGGATATTTTTAAATCTTTTTTTAAACCAAATTTATATTCACTATTTTCTATTCATATGTTGACCTCTTTGCCATTAAAAGATGTATTAAAAATATTTGTTATTGTAAAAATTATCAAAATGTAAAATGAAGAATTGTCCTCAGTATATTAAGTGTTTATCGGTCATAGCATGCTATTTTTTATCATTAACTTAACTTGCTCCCTTCTGTATTTTCTAAACAAATTCCTTCCTTTCAATACTTGTATTCCAGGCATAATCTTCCAGTGGGGTTGCTGCCTGAGGGATACTGGGTTTCATTCTTGTAAAGACATCAGGGGATTTTTGTTAGATTTTTTCCATTGGTGTCATCCACTCTGGGCGTTTTACAGATCACACCCACTTTTTTCTAGTCCCACTTTCAATAGTTCTTACAGTAACTACCAAACCTTTCCAATTAATATCTGCTACAATTTTATCTATTCCTTGGATTGTTAAAATTAAAAGTGAAAATAATGAAAACCTCCTTTCTCATTGTTCTGTTCTTAGTGGCCTTTTTAGCTGCTAAAATGCGAGCAGATAGTAGAGGATATGAATATTTTGAATGAATGAGTTCTGAAAGACTGAAGACAATGGGACTCTACTTTGAAACTCTGGATAAGCTATTTTTTAATACAGTAACTATTATCAGTGAAGTTATGTTTATGAAATGTCATAAATATATTAATGAGTGTGGCTATACTTAGAAAAATCTGTTTGATAAAATGGTCAAGTTCTCATGTCTAAGTACTTCAAAAGCTCAAAATAAAATTTTACTTAATTGTTCTTCATTCCTTATTTCTTGCTTCCTTTTCAGCTTTGCCAAACACATTCTCTCCTGAATTTGCTTACAAAAATTATCTTCTTCTCTTTTGAAATTTTGTTTTACTTTGTGGCACATTTTATTCTATTTAACCTACAAATGTGGATGTATCATAGTACAATAGGGTACTCCAGTTATACTGAAGGGAATGACAGTGTTCTGTTTCGCTGAAATTCCAACTCATAGGAAATTAAGTGTGCAAGCAGTCACGCTGAGCAGAAGAGTGCAAGTTGAAAAGCAATTCTTGTTCCTGCTTATTGGGGGCAGAGCTGTTTTCATAACATGCTTCTCTCTCCATGGCGGTAGTGACAAATATCTGCTCTCCCAGTCTTTGTGCCTTTTTCTTTACATGGAGAGGGAAGTACTAAACAGTTTTGCCTCTTCATAAGGTGCTGATTTGTTAACACTGCTAAAAGTATTGATTACTGATTCCAGCTATGATGTTCCCCTACAAATGGTATGGGAGAGTCTCAGGCCCCATGCTCTTGTTAGGAAGATGCCCCTTAGAAAAAAGCTTCCAACTCCCTTTTCTCGTCTGACTTTGGCGTGAGAAATTTTGTTGTGTGATCCAGGTCCCCATCAGCCTTGCGCTGCTTGGTCCCCAGCAGTCACTTGGGCAGGTTGGTTCTTCTGGACTGCAGTCACCACTTCAGCCAGGGGAAGGGCTTGGACAATTTGCTGCAAATTAGATGCCCTGAAAACATACAGTGAAGGAGGTCTGTGAAATCAGAATGTTGAAGTTTTAAGTCTTTCAGATTGACCAAACCATTTGCCCAACATTTATATTTAGTATCATGTTTTGTCTCTCCTCCCCCTCTCCCTCTGTGTTTTCTTTAGATGAAGATTGCATTTTTTCTTATGTCATATAAACGAAAATTTAGTTTAGAAGATTACTGCAAATGTCACTGAACAATGGACATTGCATTCAGGAAAACAACCTGGTGTCAGGAAATATAACAATCAAAGGGCTGTTTTCCAGTGGCAATAGCTTTTACCTTATTCCTAAATGATGTAAGTCTCTATTTGTAGGAAACTTGTCATCTTTTAAGGAAAGGTGTAAATAGAGATGTTTCCAGCCGTAATTTACTTATGAAAAGCATGTTCACACCTTACATAAAATACAGATTTTTAAGAAACAATGACTTCTATTGATCTTAAAGAGATATATTATTGCTGTACTTAGTTTGGAAACTATTTGCAGTGTTTTTCTAAGGGACAAAATGTGCTTAAAAACTGCTTTTCACATACAATTTTAAGAATCAAATGCACATTTAGTTTGGTCTGAGGGTAACATACTTTAATTTTACAGTATTTATTTTCTGCCTGGGGACAGAACTTTTGGGGATCCACACTTTTTTATCAGTATTGCTTAATTTATCCTTAAATGAAACATCCCACTGTGCATAATAAAAATACCTTCATGCATCAGGCTTCTGTTCAGCCCTGAACATGGGACCAGTGTTGTGGCCCCTCTCTGCATGCCAGTCAAGGGATGCAGATATCCTGCAACATTCCATGTTTTTTCAGGGCTGGCATCTGGCTGCTCTGTGGATTCCTGAGGCAGTTCTGTGAGCGCTGTTGCGATGCCTCCAGGTCCACCATGTGACGGAGTTGCAGATGGAGCACTTGCACAATGCCCTCTCCTTTTCCCTGCTTTGTTCATAATGGGGAGCCTGTCCTGCTTCTTTGTGGGAGAGGGGATTTGTATGTGCTTAAAAAAGCTATTTCCCCCTACTAAAAATAATTAAGAAAACTCCAATTTTTAGAGTAATTTTTTGTATCTTTTCTGACAACATGTATTACATGTTCATGTATTACATGTATTACTTGTTAATGTATTACAGAGAGCCTTTCCAACCCCCTAGATATCTTAATTTTTAATTTGATGCCATACAATTTTGGTTTTAATTCTTGTTTTTCAAAAGTGATTTCCTATGTTTAAATACTAGCTGAGAAAATGTCAGTGGGGAATTTAAGGCCATTCCTGGAGAAGTGCCTGACTAGGGTTATCTCTACTCCTTGATGTCAAAGAACTGAAAAAAGAATTATGCAGGATAAATAGCATAATTTCTGAAGTAAAAGAAGTATGAAGCAATGTTTCCATACAAACGTCTCAAATATCTGTGGAAAAATAGATTATTTCAAATTATCCAGCTGCTGATATTTATAACTTCTGTAATGTGAAATGATGTAAGTTCATATTACATACAGCATGTATTGAAATCTGGAAGATTTGGATTGAGGTATAGTTTATGCTTAGCTTTAGATTGTAGAGGGCCATTTCTGAACCTTACTAATTAAAAATAGCAAAATGCTCTGCCTCAGTTCTTAGAAAAACCTTTCCAGAATAGATTTTGTATTTCTAGATGAGTGCAGGTGTAGCTCTTTAGTAAAATGGCAAACTTTTCCGAGGCACATCTCACAGCATTTTATCCTACTATTATTCTTTGTATTCATAGCAGTCTCAAAATAATATTTGCATAAAATTCTTCAGATCATTTCATTATTTTGTTTAATAGAGTTTTCCTCTTAAGATTACAGCCTTTTATATTAAATTGTAAATTATGCAAACAAAGTACGCCTACTTAAGTTTGGCAGTCCTGTGTTGCCAAATTACTATTGTTTCACTGTTCATTTCTTCAAAGGATTACTTTTTAAATTAGTGAATTAAAATGAAAAAAGTGCATGTTTCTCTTCTCTTGTTTGTAACCCATAATTTTCCTAAGGCCAATTTAAGGTATATTGTCTTTTAGAATGACATTAAATTAGACCTCAGTCATCTGCTTCCTGTCACTTTCTATTATTTTGTACTTGTTCATCAATCCTTGGGGGAAATCAAAGCCTGTGTGGCTCCCATTTGAATCTGCATAATTCTCAGTGATGGCTGGGTCAGGAGGTGCCTCCCCATGATATTTAAATTTCTACCATAACTGGAACCATTAACCCTTCCATGACATGGTCAATCTCATAATCTTCTTAGCATGTATTGTGCTATTCATTAAAGTATTTTCAATGTTAAATTTAATTACAAATTATGGTATTTTGACGTTGGTAAGAATGTCCATGGAGTTTTATAATGCTTGTATTATCTTATTCATGTATATACCTGTTCTTAGTCCATTCTAACTACAATTGGCAGCAATTTTTGGAAAGATCCTTTAGTCTTTTTCTTCTGCTCTGAAAATAATCTAAATATTAATTTGGCTTCTTAACATGCAAGCTGTTTCGCTCCCAGAAGTTAGCTTCTAGTTGCACTTAAGTACTACTTGTGAAATTCAGAGTAACCAAATGTGGGTCTGGAGAGTGTGTCCTGTTTGGCAGCTGTGATGACCCTGCAGCAGCGCAGGGATGGAAGAGGGAAGAACGGCCACCACACGGCTACTCACTCCCACCACAGCTTCAGGATGATGGAAAGGGCTAGAGGAATCAAATAGTTTTATAGATGAGGAGATGAGAATGAGTTATTTTCCTGAACAGTCTGACAAGAGCCACTGAAAGATAGAAGCACCCTGTTATCCAGGAACCTGGCATGGCAGCAGCTGATCCTTCCCTGAATGATCGTACGCAGTGAATGCTGGTCTCTGTGTTTCCTATCCTGCCTTAATTTTACAATCACTATCTTGGCTTCAACTCTGAGTGCCCAAAGAAAGGCTCTTCACAGCATCTGCAAGTTCAAATCCTCATCTTGTTAAGTCAAGACAAATTTGTATTAATTTTGAAGTGCTGTGCATTTGCACTCCTTGTGAATGCAATAAGTGGTGCTGAGGTTTCAAAAGCTCTACCCCCTTCTGTCTCTAGGCAAAGTAAATCAGTAATGGGTGCCTGGCTAGAAATCCTTCAATCCATCAGATTCTGAATCATACAAATCTGCTGAGAAAGAAGCAGATTATTTCCAACCATCAGATCATCTCAGAGAACTCAGTCAAATATCTAAACTTTGTACCATTTTCACCTTTGGCATGGCTCATACCTTGTTTGGTGTATTGACAGACAGAATCTTTCAGAAAATGACACTGACTTGCTCCTGCACACAAAGACCTGGATTCTCCCGTGTGTTTGCTTTGCACCATGGGTCTGTCAGGGAGATGGTTACAGCTCTCTGATTTTCCACGTAGCCCCGGGCCCCTGCATTGCTGAAGCCTCTGCCAGCTGGCGGTGCTTCCCTAGGGACCATTGCAACATGGGCTTCAGAGCTCCCTGCACTTTGTCCTTCCCCAGTTAAAGCACACAAGGCTGCAAATAGGGTGGGCAGTGCATGACCAACCTACAGGGCCTCCCACAGGGTGGTTACACAGAAAATTATCTTTCTTTGGGTTGTGTGGGTAGAATGATGGAGATACCAGAGCAGAAAGAGGCAATATTTGAAAAGGTTTATATTTTTTGTCAAACCATTGATGCTTTGGCAGGGCTGACCTGGAACAGAGACTGGACAGAGCTAAGACAGTAAAGTACGTATTTATTAAAAGTCCTTTAAGGGTACACCTTGGGGCAGCACAAGAGCTTGGCCAGGGCTACACCCAAGGTGGACCCAAAATGGATGGCCAATCACAAGGTCTCACACTTTTATAAGTTTTGTTCCATTTGCATATTGGGGTTAATTGTCCAATTACAGCTTCAGGTTACGAAGTCCCATCCTACTTGTTTTCTCTCTTCAGCCCACTGTTGTTTGTGCTTTTGGGCCTGAAAACTTGCAACCATTGTCCTTGGTCTCCAGCAGGAAAAGGATTTGTTTTGTCTGCCTACTCTTCAAAGAGAGCTAACACTTAATATGGGGCTCAGAACTACACCCCTAGGCAGCACAGAACCTGAAAAACAGGAAAGCTAAAACTTAAGGCATCCCCATGCTCTGTGAACAACTCAAACATCACAAATGATCACAAGTCTCTCATTTTGGGAGCACAACCTCCATGTGCTTTTTGGATCATCACTCCACTTTTCTCCTGGATCTCTTCTTAGCAGCTGGTACATTGCTGTGTTTTGAATTTACTGAGAATAACATTGATAACACACTGATGTTGGAGTTGCCAAGATCCTACAGCCTCTTACAGAGAAGATAAAGGAAATCAGTACTTCATCAGATGGTTTTACCAAAGGGGCTTGGACAAGATCACAGGCATCCTAACCATTTGTGACCTCTTCATTTGAAAGGATCCCATGCAACAGCTCCAGATATTACACCAAAGTCTAAAGGTTTGTAGAGCTGGATGTGAAACAAAAAATATTTTGACAACTCTTATTGGAGATGATTCTTCCACTGTTTTGCTGCCTGACCTAGCTGGAGGAATTTCCCATTTTTCAGTTCATGAGAGGCTCATGGGCCCAAGTGTTCCCCCCATCAGTAGATATTGCCACTTGTAGCTACAGCTTCTCAGTATCTTTGGCTATGGCATTTCCAGATGCTTTGAAAGCGCTTTCTGGTATTAGCTCTCTCCATTTTTTGTAGATGTGTTGAAACTCTTCAAAGTCCATCACTTTTTAAGTGTATTCAGCAGTTCTAAGGCCCTGTTCTCCAGATATGCCCACCTTTTTTTTTTTTTTTGTTTGATTTGGGGGTTTTGGGGATTGTTTTAGTCTTAATCAATCAAAAAAAAAAAAGTCAAATGAAACCTTTCTTTGATTTTGTTTGTTTGTTTGTGGGGTTTTGTTTGAATATTCCAAAGTTAAAGCATCTCACTGTGGAATATTTTGTAATGTGGCAAGCAAAGGCATTTCACAGGAGGAGTACCATGGCATCCCAAGGTCTAAAAGGAAGTTTTTGTCATAAGAATTTAACTAATCCCATTCAAATTTTCCAGATTATAAGGTGAAGTATCTACATTGTGTGTTCTGAAGAAAGGTAAATGAAACTGGAAACGTTGAGATAAACCAGAATGGAGTGTGTGATGTCTTAAGAATATGAAATCTAGCATAATACAGTGGCTATTTTAGTTCGTTTTGAAAGAAAAGCAAGATGAGATAGTACATACATGTGTATCTCTAGAAATTGCACAGTCCAGAATTATAGTACTGAATAGGGCTCAGATATTTTCTTTTTAAAATTCTATGTACATTTTTGATATAATGTGAGAGTTATACATAGATATTTATCATATGTGTACAAAGTATGATAGACTTGTATAACTTATTTGCATTACTTTTTTTATGAATACAAATTATTAACCTATGTGTTTCCAAGGCAAGTTCAATAACTGAAATTCCTGGAGATGTTTAAAACCTTTCCAGACAAGTACACAAGAAAAGATTTGCAGAACAATGACACCAGTTGTTTTATGGAAGTAGGCCAAAGTTTGATAAAGGAATCTTGTATTTCCTAGATTTTTCTCACAGAATGTGCAAATGGCCCAAAGTAAAGACCTGTGGCAGAAAATACATTTATTTAAACTGCAAATAGGGGAGATTAAAAATTAAAAATCTTTGTGGTGGGCAAGTCATGTCTATTGATGGCGGTGAAACTTGATGGTCTGAATCCAGCCTCTGGATTTGGAATTCCCAGTGTATCATGAGTAGATGGCATCACTCTGCACCTGAATTCTGATTTGGTATTTCTTCCCCTAAATATCGCTTCACTGCTGGAAATAGGTATGGGTGGACTGTCAGGCTGACATGTTGTATCTGTTCTAAATTCCTTATCTCATCCTTCCCTGCCTCGCCCTTCTGTCATCCCTTACCTCCATGCGTAAAATCCCAAATCTTTGCTTCCACATTCCTTCCATTTCCCTTTCACTTGAAACATATACATATGATAAGGATAATTATAAATTGTTAGAAAATGAACATTTTTGCCAGCTGAATGTTTTGCTATCTTTTCTAAATATACCACGCCCCATTGTTTATTTGTTAATTTGTGAATAAAAGTGACAGAAGAGCTTAGAGTTGCCTTATATAGAGTATGAAGATCTAAACTGTACAGGAGGTAGGGTTCATTCCCTCAATTTGCAGATTTGTAGTCATATATCATTCTGAAGTAAACTTCTTAAACTAAAAAGTTACAGAGTAATTTCAGTTAAAAATGAAACAAAGACTGCATTCTAAAGATAATGAATTTTTAAGAATTACAGTTATTCTCTGCACTTTCCTGCTGGCAGTATTATACTTCATTTGAATTTAGCCTTGAGATTATATTCCAGTGCACAGGGATTTTTTTTTTTAAATTTGTCATAACAACACACACTAATTTAATGGTCATATAAAGAGAAAGTAACTTATTCTATACTGTGTCATTATTTTCAGGTCCCAAATATCCTTTGTAGAAATTTATTACAACCTATATTAAAAAAAATTCCATCAACTGAAATGCAAATTGAAATTCTTGTTTTTGACATAATTGTTTTGGTCATGTATTTTGGAAAGAATATATCCATGCCTTCAAAAATTCTGAACTTTACAGTGAGGATATTGTTTGTATTCGTGAGATAGCCTTTACTGCATGTTAGCTTATGCAAAATTTACCTCCTCCAGAAATCCACCTGTAGTTACAAGTGCCAAGTTTAGTTATTTTTAAAGAATTCAACTCCTATTCAGGTATTAGGCAAAATAACTCAAAATATAATGGAAGTATTAAACCTTATAATTATTGTAGTTTCCAATATAATAGAGCTGAAGTTGGTTAAAGATTGAGTAGGAGAAAAAATGGGAACAAATTGAAATGTGTTTTTCTTTAAAGCAAATAGAGTTTTTATGTATTATAAGAGACTGAGGTTTTTTTGTGGGTTTGTTTTTTTTTTTAAACAAGTAAAAAACATAAAAAACCAAATGTGCCAGTTCTGACATTTCCTGTCTGACGACAACGATGAGATCCAGCCTGTTAGGGCTTAAAATGAATGTCTTGTCTAATTTGTGCTCTTCAAATTTATTTCTTTCCTCCCAACTGTCTCATTTTACCCCACTTGTCACACATCACACTTTCACACCCCTACCTTACTTTTTCAGATTTTACAAGCTTTGCCTTCTGTTTTTCCCCATCTTAAATGCGATTCAGCCTTTTCTCTTTAACTATTCACTTTAGGTTTTTGCCTTTTTGTTTCTTATTTTTTCTCATCTGTGTGCTATTTATTCTTTTACCTGTTAAATGAATTACAGAACTCTTAAGGAAAAACAAAACAGTAAATTTAAAGAACACGAAATATAAATAATAAAAATGTTAGTGCTTAAGGGCATTGATATTTCCCTTAAAACAAAACAGTACTCATATGGTGTATTTAATCATATAATTTAAGCAAAAATTTAATGGATTCTCTAGATGTACAATAAATGTTATGAATGTTTAAGATGTTCATTTGCATCTTGTTAGAATTCTGCTGTTCTCAGAATTTTGTAAATTCTGTACAGCTGAACAACAGCAGAGCTGGAATGAGCACTGATAAGGGGTGTGAAACTTGCATGTCATTAATTTTTTCATATATTGACTGCTAATATCTGAGATAAGGCTTCTCAAATATTGAATATATCTTACTATTTTTGATAATTTCATGGTCCTGAAAACAAGTGCTTCCAATATTTATATATTGGGCATGAGTGGCGAAATATCTCTAGGCACTCTGTACTATTAATTTTATTAATTACCTTTGTTTATTAATAGCTCTTGTTCGGGACTTGTGTCAAAATATCCTATGCCTTTGAGTGTCAAGAAATTTTGTTAAAACCTCTAAACCACTGATGCAAATGCCAGAAATTTAACTTACTAAACAATGATGGCAGTGCTTGATTTGAAATTTGGTTGACTTGTTTGAGGAGACGGTTAAACCATACAGTCTTAATTTTAGCTAGTTATAATTGACAAAAATTGACAAGTGAATTTAATTCCTTTTTAACTTGTTGAATTCTTTTGTAGTTTCTTTCATGTCTTTTTATTGCACACTGAGAAACACTTTTTGATTTACTTTAAGGAGGGCATGGCTTCTTTCCTGTTTTGATAACCCTGAATTTTATTTTTATGTTTTGTTTTTTTAAATATCATTCAACTTTTTCATTTAAGATTGCTAAATACACTCTGCAAAGCTGCCTGTCACACATTAATGTCAGTGACTCTAAGCTATGTTTAAGTTATCCACTGGCATCTAGTAATTATCCAGAACCATGAAACACAAGGCAGTATTCTCTGATGTGTAAAATTTCAATTCTGTATGTATTTCTTCAGTCTTAAACACACCTAGAAAAGAATGTCAGTTTAACTTTTAGTATTACATCCTTTAAGGTTTTTGGTTTGGTTTGTTTTGCTTGTTTTTCTCACAGGTCCTCTAAAGCTGAAAGGATTGTAGCACAACCCAGCTTAAATATAGATCCAAAGAGAAATGGTGTGATGGTGGCCACACAATACATGTCACAATCTAAACATGCTTATGGCTGCCTCTGCTGAAACTTCTTTCAAAATTAACTCTGATTTCTTTAATGCTGTCCACTGAAAAGCATCTTATTAAAGTTTTAAATGATATCAGAATTAATCATAATATTGTGATTAATTTTGCTGGTATGGATTTGAAACAATGGAATCTCCAAGACAAATAACTTTTCCAAATCATTGTTAACTTTCATCTGGTAACATGCTGAAGATGTACAATAGCAATTCCATTAATGGGCATAACAGGAAGCTCTTGCCTCCTTCTAAATCTTGTTTTCTGCCCTCTATTTTGAGATACTGCTTCATATGAAGCGCATGCACATAGGCACAATGAATTGGTATCAGACAGAAAGTATGTGAATACTGATACCTCTTTATCAGTTGTACACCAAGAATTCTACTTTTTAAATGATATCCTGCCAGCTTTTTCACAATCCATTAATTCCTGGATCAACATCAGAAGGAATGTCAGAGCCGACTGAAATTCTTGTAAGACACAGATGTCAGGATCAAAAGTCAGAGACATTCTCAGAACAGCAGGGAAGCCTGCTTGTTAGACCTTAATCGTAACAATTAGTATCTGCCATGTGACATTCTCTATACCCTGCCTATATTTCTGTTAACTTCCAGGCAGGATAAAAAAGAGAAAGTATTTATTGAAGTTGGAGACAAAAGTACACAGGCTAATAGTCTTATATCCCTTTTTGCAAACTTTTCTGTGTTGTCTTACCCTAAATGGATAAAAAGAATAAAATAGAATTGCATCAACCTATCTTTAGATTGAAGTAATTTTACACTAAAAATATGCAATTCTGTTCTGACTGTATTATGTTAAGTTTTTCCTTTAATGTATATGATTAATGACTAACGAATCTTCAAGGGAAAGGCTGCTGGTACTCAGATTTATCTACACTGTTTGCCTGGTAGGAAAAAAACAGCTTGTATTCCTATGGTGAATATTTTGCATGCTTTATAAGTTTGTTGTTGGTTTTAACCATCTTAGCTCTGAATATTTTGCTTTAAGAATAATAATATTATCAGATTTTTTAAAAGAATTATCTTTTTCAATGCATTAGAGACTAGAGGACTCTGAAATGGTTAGACTCCTTTCTGCTCCAGAATTATCTTTTTCAATGCATTAGAGACTAGAGGACTCTGAAATGGTTAGACTCCTTTCTGCTCCTTTGTCGCTTTATGGTTTTGGCATTCTGAATTGAAGAAACCATTTCAGGCATATGCAGGTTTGTGGGCCGGTATTTATAACTCTTCAATTGCACAGAATTCTTCTTGGCTATAGGCACACCACAAGTTATTTTTGTCTCAATTCTTTATCCTCTTCCTTAACCTTCCTTTAATTATTACATTGATACAGCAGAAGCTCTCAGGCATGCCAACTTCACTTTTCATTTTGTGTAGTGGAGAACAGCAAGAAAGAAAAGGGAGAAGGAAAGTATCCTCAAGATGAGGAAATAGGATCTTTGGAACAGTTGGAGGTGTTAATTATTGTCAATACTTTATATAATAGGTGCAACATTATAGACAGATATCATATATAAAAATGTTATGTATTAAATATACTCAATATATGTAAAATATACTAAATATAACAAGTTGGTCTTAATGGACATGACTAAATTAAGTGAAATACCCCAAGACTCCTAATATCTCCTTTTGCATTAGAGAAAAGATAGAGAAGAAGGCACTGTGAGGGAGCAACACAATGGCTTAGGGAGCCTCACATTTGGTCTAGAAATGTAAGAATAGATTTCACCCTCCAGACAGTCTGAAAGGACTTGGTAGTTTTGGCTGGGGAATTCAAAATGTGCGAACACAAGATTTTGAAGAAGAATTAAATGACTAAAATCAAGCAGCAGAGGGAAAAGAATGAATATTAAATAATAAGACTGACAATTACTCAAGTAAAACAACACTTTCCAGTGCCCCATATCTCTTGAAAGGAGAGGACAGGGTCTCAAATGAAAAGAAATTAGCATTTCTGATAATGATTGCAAAGAGTATGAATGTGAGGAATAGAAGCAGATAATGGATTATGCCAGCATTAGGTTCTTTAAATTGGGAGAATTAAAATATTTCCAGGACAAAAAAGTTGAAGTATAAATAGACAGACTTGTAAATTACAGAACTGTAACTTCAGTTTGGGGAGATTAGTTCCAAAATTGATCAGAAATTTCAGCCTCAGAAATGAAGAAGGTGGTGACTGGCCATAGGAGAACAAAATAATGAGAGAAGATATGCTTTTCATTTTTCAATAAAAGTCAGATCTGAAAAAAATAAAATAAGAAGATAGCGCAAGTACAGGAGATAAATATGAGGAAAGGTTTGACAAGGAATTGTATCTGGAAGAGAAGCAGTGAGATTGGTATCCTCTTAGTTATCAGTAAAGGAAAACAGAAGCTTTGAACTGAGAACCTGGCCAAGCTACAAAAAGGAGGAGCAAATGTGTAATGGGGCTGGTTTATCCCTCATCAGTACAGAAACAAGAACTACCCTGTGTCCCAGAAATTTTATCCAATTGCCATTGGAACACCTGTGTTCGGGTGTCTCCAAGGATGGAGCCTCTGCAACCCCAACAATAAAAAAGTGCTGTGTGAGGTTCAGATGACACCTCCTGGGTCTCCTTTTGCGCCCATTGCCTCCGCTCTTGTCCCTGGGTATCCCTGAAAAGAGCCTGATTGTCCTCTGAACCCCTTTGCTGTTTATGTACATTAATAAGCTGCCCCTGAGCCTCCTTCTCCTTGGGGTGACCAATTTCAGTTTCCTAGCCTTTCCTTGTCTCTAAATTTAGATTTTGAGGTGCAAGTGTGCTGTGGAGGTGCCTTCTTCATAACAGGCAAGGTATGAAATAGAATCAACCTTTTTATTTGTCTGCATTTCAGCTTAATCCCTGATACCTCATGGATTTTGGACACATATAAGTAGTAATAACACTTTATTCTAATAGGCCACATATTTTGCATGTTAATATCTGGGAGGAAAATAGCAGCCTACAGGAAAGCCATTAATCAGAAGCACTAAATGCCAAAGGTAAAAATTAATGAATTCACTAATGGCTTTTTCTTCTTTTATCCCTGCTGTTATCATTTAGCTGCTTTCAGTTATCTGCAGTTTCCTCTCTTTTCAGGAGTATTTACACAAACATGCCCAATTTTAGCATTGAGAGCATTTAATACTGAAATACAAGCAGCAAACAAGTAATATTCTTGCATGATTTGACTAGAAAAATCAAATAATTTTCTGAGAGAAAAAACAAAGTATGCAAAGCTAGAAATGAGTGTTATAACTCATATATAGTTAGAGCAGGTCTTCAAAACCTATGTGCATTACACTGAAGTTAGTGTCTTGAGGAAGAGGGTTTGATCAATCACTCTTTGCTTGTGCCAAGTAAGAGAAATTCTACAGCAACTGCTATAAAAATCTGCTTATGCCCGCATGCGTGTGTAGACTGAGGGTTGTTTTCATTTTATTTCAGTCCAGTTTCATGTCATTCAAAAATTGAAAAACCATGAAGTGAGAAAACCTAAGATTTGTTTTGCTTTGTTTTCATTTTAACACATAAAATAAATATCTTCTGAAAATAACTTCAAAATCTCAGATCTAATTAACTTAATTGTAGTTAGTTTTGTACTATCTCAAAGCTCTGAACATGGACAAGGGGAAATGCCTTGAATTTGATGAGGAAGCACAAAAGAGCTTCCAGTGCAAAACAGAACAGCTATTTGGATGCCCATTTTGTTGGTAGATCAGGGCCAGTGTTCTTTACTAAACTTCGTGACTGACTTTTAAAAATATAAAGAGCTCTATCCATGTCTTCTTAAAGAGGTTTAAAGAGGTTTATGCCTCTTTAAAGATGCTCCACATTGCAGCTTTTCTGACCTGTATTTACATATTTGTATGTATGTGTGTGCATGTGTACTCATGAAAGTCCTTCCTCAGCATAACTCACGATATACAGGACACCATCCAGGACCAAATTAGGCTTTTTCTCTCTAAGAGTCTCTTTTTGCCCTCTTTGAGTTATATAAAAACAAGAGACACTAAAAGCAGTTAAGACTCAAAAGAGCCTGAAGTAATTAAGTTGACTTGTGGATTTAAGGCAAATACTCAAGGTAGTCCTGATGTAAATTCTGCGCTGGGGAGATCCAAGGCATAAAACTTGTTTGATTTCTACTTTTTGAGAAGTGTCCTAATAAAAATGTAACCAGACAGAGAATGGATTATGGTACTAATAACAGATTTCAATGCTTTGATCTCTAATATTTGTCTGGTCATCAAGAGCTCTGACTTCTGAAACTGCCCTAAAGGTGGAAGTGTTCAGACACAATGCATAAGAGAACAGCTGAGTTTTACTTTTATGAGCTCTAAGAGCACAGAATTTCACATTCTTAAGAACATTACATATTAGTTCACTTTTACCCATAAGTCAATGCTAAAACCACTTTTTACATTAAAACTGTACAGGTGGCCAAATTTAAAGAGAATAATGACATATTCAACAGCTAGGTTAAGAAAGAGATGATCATTGGGAGCCTTACTTATAATTAAATCTTTCAAAGTAATTAAATGTATTGCTAGATGCTACCAGAATCATGACGATTAAATGAGATCATTCTTCAGGTACTGACTGTACTGTCATTTACCTTTGACAAATATTTATTCCAGCCCTACTCGTTAATTCCCATCCAATCACAACTCTTCAGTTCCCCTACTTTTCTGGGAAGCTGTATGGTTTCTGTTGAGAATTACATGATATTAATTAGCTCCATCTCAGATACTCTGGATAGACCCTGGATTTTCTGAGGTGACTGTGACTTACTGGAATCTTCCACCTCAGTATTTGATTAAGGGTCCAACCCCTGTCCTTGCTGAGCTACTGTTATCATCTGAGCCTTATTTTTCTTTCTCTCTTCTGTTGTTTAAGTGTTTGGTGCCACTCAGTTTCTGCTTTTCTTTCTTTTGTTTTTATATATTCCAGTTTTGTCTCTAATACTGTCTGTCATAGTTCCCCTTGCTTATTCTATGTTCCTTAACCCTTTAACTCTCATTTTTTCTAGTAACAAATTTCCTTTATTTTCTTACTCCTACCCTACGTATATCGGCTGTTACTCAGATTTCACAATTTGTGCATGGAACATTCCATTGTTTGTAGAGCATTCCATGTGTTTAGCCAATAAATCTGGCACTTAACCTTACACTGATTGTGACTCTCCAGCTTTGAAGTTGTCCATTAAATCTGTAGAGAATAGTCCCGAGTCTTTGTGCTGCGCTTATGAGGTTGTGGAAGAGGTCTTGAAAGTAGTTCTTATTAAAAAAATAAAGTAAAAAAAACCACACCCAGTGTTACTTTGGGATGAATAATTCTTGCAATGAGGGATTTGAGAGACCATAGTCCTGGAGTTACGGTATGGATCTTTTGCATGAGAAAGAAATACAGGCTGCTAAGAAGTACAACCAATCAATTAATAACATTTGAGCAAAGGAACTTTTGGAAACCCTGGATATGAACTTTTGGAAACCCTGGATATAAACAAGTAGTCTAGAAGAATGTGCACTATAAGTAAAAACTAGGATTTAATTTTTTTATATCATTGTAAATTATCATATCTACAGCTTGCATGGCTTTTCTTGCTGCAGAAATTAAGCAAATCTTTATGCCAAAAATTAGTATTCAGAAGTTGGTAAGCATTTTCCCTGTATTCATTATTATTTTTTTATTATGATAGTCTTTACAATATGTCAAAGTTATGTCTATAACCATATCAGGCAGAGACTGACAAAATTTTCAGAACTGAGATGTCTTGTGCCATGAATAGTCTTTATCTGAAGATCCAAAAACCTTCCAGGTGACACTGACTGGATCATTTGAGTGGAAAACTTTGTGTCACTGTCTAAGACAGCAGGTACTACCTGCCCATATGTCTGTGGTATGGTGTGTTTAGCTTCATTTATATACAAACCTCAGAGTAGTGCTACTGCAATTTTTCCTGCAGAGGAAGTGAATTATTTGCAGGTCATGTGACAAAAGAGAAACAAGAGGAAGACTGCTGAAGGCTCAGCCTGACTGCCCTGTAATAAAATAGGAATTACATCTTGGCCACAGTGCCTGGGTCACAAACTACAGGCCATTCTTCTGCTGCTGGGGGGGGCATAGGAGTAACTTCTTATCATTTAGTTCATGGATGAAACACAGCCAAAGTGGTTTTCAGAAGAAGTTATTACTCATACATGTGTTAAAATCCACCTACTCTTGGTGGCCATGAAACCGCTACATGGAGGCTTTGCCACAATTAGAAAAGAATAAAAAGAAAAATAGCAATACAAGTCATTGAGCTCTATGAGGGCCTGGATAGGCAGAGCCTTGCCTCTTATGTTCCAGTTTGATTACCAGGGACAGTTTAAGAGTTTGTTAGACACCATAAGTGGAAGTCTTCACTGATGATACTGCACATGAGTAATTTTAAACACAATTTTTGCTTAGAAACTCAGATGAGATTTCTAGGGGGAAGGGTTCGAGGACAGGTTAGTGAGAGGATAACCTAAACCAGCCCAGTCTTAAGCTTAGTTCTCAGAATGGTGAGTTCAGCAATAGTTCTGCTGTGGGCAGGGCTTTGGAATCTTGACTGCTCCATTCAACTGAGTTATTTATCTAATAGTCTGAAATTCACAAATTTATGCAGATTTTTCCACAGGGTTCAGAATTTCTCTTATAAAAAGTTTTACCCAGCTCAGTTCAGCCTGGGGTCCAACCCAGAACACCTTATTTTTTGAGTCAGGGGTCATATAAATGCTGGAAATGAAAAGGTGTATCTAAAAGTATGCTTTTGCCTGTGAAAAACACACAGATGCTTCATATTCTGTTCAAAGATAAAACTTTGTCCCTGATAAAACCATATCTTCAGTGTCACTGAATATAAAATTGGAATTATGTTCTAATCTGTTTTTCGAGGTGGTGCTAGGAGAGAAACAAAGAATGAATACTGAGACCTTTGAAACTGGAGAGAATTACAGATATCTTCACAATTGCAGAACTCCTGGTGACTATGTTAGCTGCCAACATTTACTACCTTCCTTTCCCATTTGTTTCAGTGGTGGAATGTATACCTAATAACACTTAAGGTCTTTTGTGTCCATTACATTCTGGGATGACTATTTTTTTAGCCATTTAAATAAGAACAGAAAACAACAACAACAACAACAACAAATCCAAAACCAAAACCAACAAAAAAATTCAACCGCCCTCCAACCCATCAAAACCAAACAAAAACCCCCAAACCCCCAAAAGACAAAAAAACCACCCAACCCCAAAACTTAAAGTAAGCATGAAAGCAATGATGCATTTTCATGAAGCGATTCAAGATGACAACAGAAAAATTAGTTTATCTTTTAGGCAAAACTAGGACTGGAGGACTGAAGAAGTGGCATTAACTCACAGGAAGTAGAGGATTTTATTGCCCATGAGATAGACAAAGTGTCCCACAGTTACAGAAGCAAATACTGGCTGATTCTAAGTTAATACTTGTTCATTTATTTCTATATCATATTTCATTTCACCTAACGAAAGGTATTGGCTTTCTTTCCTAACCTGGCTTCTTTATACCCTCACACTACAGCATTTACAGCTGTGCTGTTTTCATTTCTGCTTTCACTGGTGGGGTTGCTCTGACAAATGGAAAATCCTGACAAAGGCCATACCTGTTTGAACAATACACCTTTGCTGTTTGGGAGCCTTTTGTGTGCTCTCTCCTTCACAACCTATCTAAACCCATATTTATTTAATGAAACATTTTTGCTTTATTCTCTTCAGAAAAGATGCATAACATCACAGACCTTCAGTTTCAGTTTCCCTCTCTTTCTTCTAATGCTTTTGCACTCTTTCAAGTCAATCATCCTTTTATTTCATATTTTATGCCTGCATGCTGTTCAGACAATTGACAATACACCTGAGCTTTCATGTCTAAGGCACTTACTTCATACCAATGTAATGACAATAATTTCTATCCAGTTTTTCTGTTTTTCCTGCTGTATTCTCCACAAAATGTGTTTTATATGGCATCTTGTCCAATAGTTTCAAACCACAGAATCATTTAGATTATTGAGTTCAGTCATTAACCCATCACTGGCAGTCCACCACCAAATCTTGTCCCCAAATGCCACCCCTACATATCTTTAAAATACCCCCAGGGATTAGTGACTCAGCTGCTTCCCTGGGCAGCCTCTTCCAGTGCTTGGCAATCCTTTAGGTATTAAATCACGGGAGATTGCAAAGATGGTCTCCATCATCTTTTAGAAGAATGGCAAACAAAGGAAACTCTGTTCTTTATGTTTCAGTTTCTTTGAATCATGTTTACATTATTATCCCATATAATCTCAGGAGTCTGGGATATTTGGAGAGATATTTCTGGGGTGTGCCACAAGCTTGGGTTCCCAGCTATCAGCCACTGGAATTCTTACACACCTGGCTCAACCACATAGCTCAGCCCCTGGCAGTGTCCAGCACAGGGCTCTGGGCGTGTGCTGCAGCCAATACCCAAGTAAGAATTTCCTCAAGTGGCCCTGTTCTGCAGCAGCTGCTGAGCTGCCAGACCTGGAGTGAAAGCAAAGGAACCTTCCCCCACTAACCGTTTAGGGGAGAGCTGCGTTCTACAAGAGGAGGAGGGCAGAATCCAGATGGAACATGAAGGGTCCGGGGATTAAGAAGAGGTGGAATTGATGCCTTGGGAAGGCTGACCTGGAACAGAGACTGGACAGAGCTAAGAGAATAAAGTAGATATTTATTAAAAGACCTTTAAGGGTGCACCTTGGGCAGTACAAGAGCCTGGCCAGGGCTACACCCAAGGTGGACCCAAAATGGTCACAAAATGGACAGCCAGTCATGAGGTCTTGTCAAGGTAGGACATGAAATGGATTGACTCCATATAGTTGTTAGAAGAGAAAGAAGGCTTTATTTATAATTCCAACAGTTTCTTTTATAAGAAAAGGAAGCTGCACTAAAAGGTCTATTATTGGTCCATTGGACTGACACTTCTCTCCATTGGTTCAGTAATAGGAAACAACACCTGGGGACAGTTGTTATGGGAAAGGGAACACTGTTTACTTCACCTGTTTTGAGAAATGGAGAGAGATGTTTGGAAAAAAAAGGAAACTGTTGACAGCTTTCCCTTGGGAAAGGAGCTAGCAATGGTTAGCAAGCTAAAATTCTCCCAGGCTCAGAAATATCAAGCCCAGAAGGTAACACACTTTTATAAGTTTTGGTCCATTTGCATATTGGGGTTAATTGTCCAATTACAGCTTAGATTATGAAGTCTCATTCTTGTTTTCTCTCTTCAGATCACCATTGTTTTTGCTTTTGGGCCTGAAAACTTGTAACCATTGTCCTTGGTCTCCAGCAGGAAAAGGATTTGTTTTGTCTCCTTACTCTTGGAAGAGAGCTGACTAACACTTAATATGAGGCTCCGAACTACACCCCTAGGCAGCACAGAATCTGAAAAATATGGAAGCTAAAATTTAAGGTATCAGAATGGAGGGGGCAGGAACCACTTGGGACAGAGCATTAGGAATATGAGAGATAGGGTGAGGTAAAATGCAATGTCGATGAAAAGATGACCTAAGTCAAAACCAGATTGGTTTAATCTCTGAAGTTCAGAATTTGAATTCTCTCTCTTTGCTTATGTCTGTGTTCGAGTGCAGTCATGACAACATTCATAACTGAAAATATTTTTTCTATTTCATGCAATTATTTATTCAGTCAAGTGTTTTTACATATTACATGCAAAAAGATGTTTTGATAAATTCACTCGAAGGTCTGTATAGTACATTAAATGAAGTCACATGCTCATATATTTCTATCTGGAAAACATCACTGAGATATGATATGATATGATATGATATGATATGATAAATATTTTTCCGAATATCCAGACAGCACTTGAAAGCCAAGTTAAATCTGTACCATGGAAAACTTCTTGAGAAGAAATTCACACTACATGTGCTGCCTGCCTGTACACAAGGATCAATTTCTCTCTGCATAGAACCGTCAATATTATGGCAAA
>WBMY01017626.1:304242-342160 GCA_013397315.1 Donacobius atricapilla
TCTGTTTAATTCTGGTGATGGTATAATGAATTTTAATAGAATCCCTCATCTCAAAACTGTATACAAACATTCATGGGTCCTAGAAACATTAAATCTTTAATGGTTATTATCTTGTTCTCATTCAGACATAAAATCAGTCTGTGGCTTCCCATATTAACAGCTGCATCCATTAGATTGCTTTTATTATTTTGCAGGCAAACATGATAGAAACTGGAAGGGATTTTTAGATTCAATTCACACAGTTTTGTTAACAAAAGGAAATATTGACAAAAGTAAAAGTAAACACTTTCTTTTCCCATTTATCTAACTTCACAGTCAGTTTTCCTCCTTGCAATAGAGTTTTTCCATATTTACCTGAGGTTATTTCTTGATTTTTAAGTAATACTGACCGGTAATGTCAGGTATTAATGGCCATCCCAGGTAATTTTGTAGCAGAATTTCACAGAGCCACTCAGGAAAATGATGGATTGTGGTATTGCTGCATGTTTTAAAATATTACTTAAAATTTATTTCTGTGTAATGCTGAGAAATTGAATAGAAAATAGGTATTATTTATTAATTATTTGATCACATAATATATGAAGTGCTAATTGTATCTAATGCAGAACAGAATATTCCCAAATAATAATAATAATAATAATAAATATAGAAGAATAAAGGAAATGGTCCCTTCCTGGGAGTTTTATTTTAAACACATATAATATTAAAAGAATGATAATAATAATAGCCTAGGTTGCTTTGAAGTTTTTATTTGTGGATGCTAAAGAAGTTACATGAGAAAAAGACAAACGAAGTTTAATGCATATTCAAATGGTGACAAGCTAATCATTTGGGTCTTACTGTATTAAAGAGACCAGGGAAAAGGAGTTCTAAAATTACTCTTAATTGTGACTGTCAGCTGAAATAGAGTGGAGATATTATCTGTGCTTATCCTACGCTTAAGGAATTGTGTCACTCTGCCGATGGGATGGGGAACAGCAAATTAGGAGCAGTTTCAGCATTTATGGAGGCACCTGGGCCACGGGCAAGCCCCAAAGCCCATTTGGGTGGAATGACTACAATGAGCTCTGGCTCAGACCCCATTGTAACAGGTAATTACCCCACAGAGGATGCTCCCTATGGAGCACCTAGGCAGCTGTGCAGCTCTGTGTGCTCCAGGGGGAATTTCCTCCTGGTGTCTGCAGGTGAGGGTGCTGCAAGCTGAGGTGCAAGGTTTGGGTTTCTGTTATTAGTTTTCCATAAGCAGAGTATTCTGAATAAATAATTTTGTAGTTACAAAAAACAAAATATCAATCCAGGACAAGAAAAAAACCCCAAGTTTGTTTTGGGGTTTTTTTGGTTGGTTGGGTGGTTTGGTTTTGTTTGTGGGTTTTTTTTTGTGGTGTTTTTGTCGTTGTTGTTGTTGTTGCTTTTTTGTTGTTGTTGTTGTTTGGATTTTTTTGTGGGTTTTTTTTTTTTTTAATTTTTAATAGGAAATTTCTGCTTGAAAGCAGTAGATTACTTGTGGGAAATACAGAAATTAGGCCCACTGATTTTTTGGTTTTTTCCCTCACCACCAACATAAGTTTCTGAAGCATTACCTGGGTTTGAATTATTCAAGTGAAAATATTTGTAATTGTAAAAGACATTCACATATGGAGCAAGCTAAAAGTGTTTGGCCATGAAATTATCTCTGATTTGACTCAAGGAATTCTTGCTCCATTTAAATCTATCTCAGGCCTTTGTATGATTATCATTCACTGCTTTTGGTGTTTGATTTACCTAAGAAAGTCTTTAAGTGAGAAATACCAATCTCTTTATTAAGGCAAACATTTCTTTTTCAGAGAAGGGTAATTTCATTTCAGTAACATTTGATAGTTCATATCAAATCTTGATAATTATCCTGCTCAATCTGAGATTGAGTCTGCAGTGTATTGTAGGTTACTACAATACTGAGGCAATAAAAACAGGCAATAAAAACTCTTTTAAAGTGCCTTTTGGGGACCTGTGGTTTCAGAGGGAACGATCTCTGGTATTTGGTGTCTTCCTCCTAGAATATAAGGAATCATGGAAACAGAGAAGTAGGGGAGGCTAAAACTCAACAACATCAATTTCCCAATTGCTTATAATAAATAAAAGACCAGGTATTGAGTTTCGCCACCCAAGCTTTGTTTATCCCCACCATTTAGTTATTATTTCACTACCTGGCTGTGTTTTCATTCTTTGTAAATAATTCTCTGCAGTACAAATATGTTACAGGTGGATCCTGTCCTAAGCAGTTAATTAATAAGCTGGTATTTTAATGAGGCAAGTAAAGCAGCCATGACAAATAATATTTATTTGTGTCCCTTTTCTTGGTGAAACAAGAGAGAGAAGGTCAGTAGATACTGATTCATTACTAATTGCTATGTGCTTGAACAATCAGATTCTCTCTGCCTAATATCCAATTTTTAGCCTTTTCTTTACCTTCTTTGCATTTTTTTTCTTGTCATAGGGAAATAAATAGTCTCAGATTGTTGTTCACGGGGAAATTCTAATCTGTATTTCTCTCTGTGATGAGAATTGATAATATTAAGAAGCAACACTTAAAATGTTTCTATAATTGAAATGTTTTATCATTTTCCTTTCATTTCCGTAAAAGAAACTATTCACATCAGGCAGGTTTCTGATCTGAAATATCTTTTATGACAATTAGTGTCTTTCCCATTCAAAGTAAATTCATTTTTTAAAGTTCTGCCCCAAGTTTGTTTTCCCCGTAAATATTTATGTATCTAAATATCTATGCATTTATATTTCCTAAATATCTATGTATCTCATATTATGGAGTTTATGTATTTTTTTCAAGTATTGCTTGGCCACTTCATTAAATACAGTTATTTCACTTAATAGTGCAAGATATTTCCTTCTGAAATATAAGTTGTTGTTCATTAATTATTTTTGTCAAACTTAAAAATTCAGAAAGACTTTGCATGACACTAGGAATATTAAAGTAGTTAGCACTTACTAATTCCTTTTTAATTCAGCTTCTATCTTTTCCCTCCAGTTTACAATTTTTTTTTTTTTGCCAAACTGTGACATTTGAAAATCTTCTAGGACAAAAATGCTGAGTAATATTGTGGTCAGTCAGCCTCTGTAGCTGTGAAATAAGTACTTTTTTAATATAGGAATTCTTTCTGAAGTGTGATGTATTTGAGATTAAATGTTTGCCATCCATAAGCTCCTTCACCCATGTATATGCTCAGCTATGGTGAGTTTATTTTGTTACATTCACTTGATCATCACTCAGTTTGGGTCAATATTTCTCCAGTTTAAGTGCCTTGGGCTGTAGAGTGTCCATGATCTCCACAGGATCTCAATAGCCACAAAATAAAGAAAATTAAAGGGGAAAAGGTATAGCTGGACTTTCTGGAAGCTTTCTTTATTCTGTGCCTCTCTGAGCACTTCAGAAAGTGAGCCTTCGAAAAGTTCAGAGCCTAAACTCAGTCCCTGGCTGAGTTTCTGAGTCCTGAGTTGATGTGCCAGTGTCAGCCCTCCTTGGCAGACAGGTTGGCCCAGAACACTGCTGAGCTGTAAGTCCAGTCTTTACAGTTGTACTCAGAACTCTAATGAGTTTGGGTTTTGACAAGGCTTTTAAATTCAGCCTCAATTTTAGTAGCTGTTACTTCTAAAAGATTCACTTCCTGTATCTTCTCTGAGCTCCTCAGTGATTGTTTTCACCCTTCCCCAGTGATTATATTTCACCCTCCAGGGTCATCTGCTTTCCCTTATATTCAGAATTTCATTACTCTTTACGAGTAAAAGGAACACTGAGAAATGTGGCTGATTCTGGTGATAAAATCTACTAAAGCTTACAATTTTGAAACCACAAGTGACCTTTACAGCGTACTCCACCTGAATCTGTAACCCCATAGAGGCTGCAAGGCAACAGACACTTAACTGGAGAGCAGTAAATTCTCAAAATCCAGAATAAGCGCAGTGGTCTCCACTAAGCCACTCTGGATTGCACAGAGCTGATCAGCTGTGACCTGCCAATCTGGGAAATAGCTGGGATTTTAGGGTGTAATCATGATTTTACACTCTGAAACTTTATTGGTGAGCTTTTCCTGTTGGGCTTTCCCTATTGATCTGCCTTCTAAAACATATTGAATGTTTGTCACAATGTTTTGGTGGGAAGATGCTGCTGTTTCTTCTATATTTCCTTATTACTTAAGAAATGCTCTGTAGTCTAAGGAAGAGTTTTAAAAATTCTGAAACAAGGATGAAGCTTGTTTCCTGTGTGAACCTGTGCTAATTCCACAGTATGATGCAAAGATCATGACTTTTTTCTCCAGTTTTATTAGGCTCAACAGAAATTTTAAATTCTATGTCAGTGTAAAGAATACATTGAGTCTTGTTTTTAAATGAAAATGGAATTACTTTAAAATTAGTGCAGCTTGTTTTTTTCAAGAAGAGTCCAACCTAGAGTATCAATGCTCTTTAAAACACTGAATAGTGTAACAGATATGAATGTAACTCCCCTGAGTTCCCCTGTGCAATGATAACATTGTTTGCAGGACCTCCAATTTTTATTGTTAAATCTCAAAGACCAGAAATTATTTTAACTGATTGGGCTGGAGGATAAGGGTTCTCACCCTTAGCTTAGCTAGGTGAACAAAAATAACATTTAAATTCTTTTTTTCCCCCCAACTCTGAATTGAGATGATTCAGCAATAATGGGTTTATTCTCTTTTAAAGAAAAAGCATGAAACAGTACAAAGACATGTGAAAGTTCACTTACGTGCTCTTGAGTTCCTAAACTGATGTTTACTGTGTTCCCAAACTGATATTTACTCAGAGAGCCTTAGGGATAGCTACTCTTTGAGTGCTATTCCTTACACTGTCACAGATAAAATAAACCACTCAAGTATGTAATGTCCTCTAGTCTTTGGCCATTTTATCTGTGTAAGATGCAAACCATATTTACAAACACTCCTGGTGATCTCAGGAGCTCGATGAAATGTGTGAATTCTCTGCCAGAAGTCCATCTACAAAAGTAAAGTGCGGGGCAGGGCTGTACGGAGGTGATGGTGTGGCTTTCCTGGGACGACCAGCAGCCACATCCCTTTTCCCATACATAAATGGCAGTTAGCAATAGCTAGAAACAAAAGGCCCCTCTCTCCCTCTCTGAATACAGTGACATTCATTCTCAGAGAAGCAGGGGCAGCTTTTTGAAAGCAGACTTCTTCAGTCCAACAATAACACACAATGAGTTATTGACTTGTTTATATATGGAGCTCTTTTCAGTAACTAACTCTGACTCCCCACAGTCTGGACAAATGATTGATTTCGTTGTTAGAAAAAGAGAAAGCTCTAGCACTAAACTCTGTAGTGCAAACTACTTTTTCCCCATTTGTTCCCCCACTGAATAGGACCTTATTAAAATGCACTTTCCAAAAAATACCTGCAGCTGGCCTCTATAAGCATGTTTTGTATATATAAATAAGTAATTTGTCCCACTCTTTTGTATGGTAACAAACCATTGGAGAATCTTGTCAACACAAGATATGAAGGTTGAGTGTCAGAGAATTTTGGTTAAACAGTATTATTTGTATTGATCTGCATAAAAAGCATATTTGTAAAGGTATTTACAGTAGCTGTTTGCTGTTTGGTTACAAATAATGACTTTTTTAAATTAATAGGCAGGATTTTTTTATTGGGAAATTTCCTTTTGGTGCCAGTTCTTAAAGTAATATGTATAAACATGTTATTCTGATACTTTTATATCTATGGACAACTTAACACATATTTGAATAGCTATTTATTGAGCTTTTAACTTCTGCATATATTTGTAATATAGAATTTATGGGAGGGTTTATGTGCTCAATATGTTAATTCTCCATGCACGTATATACACAGAATTTTATTTTAAAGAAAATGAGCCTTATGTCCTCTTTAATTACTATGTATTATCTTTATTAGCAAACAAGTACTTAATTTCTTTTTCACAAATTTAAATACTAAGGCATATTACTTAAAAAGATGCTGCAAATACCCCATAGCTGCATTGCAGGAAGAATTTAATATCGCCAAAAAAGGATGCGGAGTTCTACTGAGCCCTGTGATTTGTTGGTTACACATCACAGGCAGATAGGGACTCATTAAAATGTTACTGAAGGTGTTTTCCAACACATTTTACTAACAGAGAGAAATTTAATGGATTAATGGAGCTATTGCCACACCACTGCTGATTCCCCAGGTTCTTTTACTTGTGAAATTGTGTGGGCCATGGCACATAGAAAGTAAAATGTGACTGTTTTGCTGCAACTTCACATAAATTCTGTCGAAAGGAGAAGTTGGAAGGAAGGAAGTAAGGTGTCATAGCCCTTGAGTACATCTGAATATTCTTTGTGCTCCTTACAAGATGTAAGTGCTGGTTTTTGGGTTGCACAGGTTTCTATGTTTCTATTTCTAAAACCTAGGGACTGGGAAAGTGCAAATTGTGGATTTCTAATCTTTCTAATCTATTAGAACCTAGACTCTTGATAATTTTGTTATTCTAATTCTTTGAGTTTATCTTGTCACACCTTGATTTTACTAATTTGCATGCTTTCTAATTTTTGTGTATGCATTTCTTTTATCTGCATTCTGTTAATTCTTAATCTTTGTTTCCCCCCAAAATATTTTTTCTTATCAGACTTACTTCCTTTTGCTTATTTTTAGTGTATTTTTCCTGACATAATTTGTCTCTATCTTGGAGTCCTAGCACAGACAGGTCACCCATTTCCACGTAATTGCCCAGACAGAGCTGTTTAACAAAATTTTATTAACTTGATTTACAATACGATGTTCAGATGTTCACTAAGCCTCGCCAGAACCCATTTAGAATTACCAAAGATTTGTTTTAAAAAAAAGTTGCAAGGGGAAAAAATAACAAAATTTCTCTGCCCTTATCCATTTTCCGATGAACATCAGGTATTAGCATAATTTTTGAGAGAGGATGTATAAGGAAAGCAGAGTATTTTCTATAAAAATTTGTGTGTGTAGAGCAGAAATCTGCTGCAGAAATGAATGCCTGTCTTGGTGTCTCTAACTTCTATGTGTTTGGCTTGGGGGTGGAGATCAGGAGCTCAGGGCAGCATCATTTTTAGCTGTTTGTGGAGGCATGGGGGAAGAAAAGGAAGAGCTATTCTTCTGTGTAGCTTCTGTAGCCTTTTGTGAGGACCCCGAGATGCATCGGGTTTTCCTGTGATCTCAACGCATGCACACTTACAATTGCGTGGTCCCTCCCCCTGTGTGTGTGAATGTCCTGGGACAGAGCCTCAGCTGCACTGTGCTGGTGGGTCTTTTTACTCATTTTGAAGCCTTAAGTTTTAGCCTCCGTGTTTTTCAGGTTCTGTGCTGCCTAGGGGTGTAGTTTGGAGTGTTACTCAGCTCTCTTCACAGGGTAGGTAGACAAAACAAATCCTTTTCCTGCTGGAGACCAAGGACAATGGTTACAAGTTTTTAGGCCCAAAAGCACAAACAATGGTGGGCTGAAGAGAGAAAACAAGAAGGATGGGGCTTCATGACCCGAAGCTGTAATTGGACAATTAACCCCAATATGCAAATGGACCAAAACTTATAAAAGTGTGAGACCTTGTGATCAGTCCTGCATTTTGTGACCATTTTAAGCCCATCTTGGGTGTAGCCCTGGCCAGGGTCTTGTACTGCCCAAGGTGTTCCCTTAAAGGCCTTTTAAAAAACATCTACTTTATTCTCTTAGCTCCATCCAGTCTCTGTTCCAGCTCAGCCTTCCCAAGGCATAAATTTAATAGAGTGACATGCAAACCTGGACTCCAGCCTTCGCCACCAAAGGATTCCAGAAAATCTGAGAGCACCAGCTCAGTGGAGCTTTCAGGATTTTGTCTCTCCTGCAGCTTCAAGTGTTGTGCACAGAATCATACAAGGACAGAAAGATCCTGGTCTTTGGAAGATATTATGCCTCTTTGTTGCACAAGTTACACTCATTGGGCTGGAGAAACATATATTTTCTATGAAATGCAGCCAACAATTTAAATATTATTGAGTCAGTACAGTCCCACTCAGCAGTGATACAATAATAAAATTAAGCATATACTGAAAAAACAGCACACTATATTTGTGTCCTTCTTTTCCACTAAAGACAAGTAAGGATGCAGTGGGTGATTTCAAAGATCGGTGACTGAACTCAACTCTTTTGGCTTAAACTCTCGTTTCATTTTACTTTGAAGATGTTTTGCTTTATTTTTACTTATACATGAAAGTGCAGGTCTTTGTGCTCTGAAATCTTTAAAAGTGCCCTTAGAATTTGTCATAGGAAAGCTCTTAGATCCTTTGCAAGTGCCCAAGCATTTTCTCATAATTAGAATCAGACTTTTAGCAATATTTTCTGTCAAATTAAAGGCATGTCCCATATAGCTTTGTCAGCCCTTAGCTCGCGCCAGGAAGAAAGCTTTTCTGTGCTAACAGGAATCATCTTTAACTGCTGTATTTACTTAAAAGCTTACCCATCTTCTCCCAGATCTGCTGGTTTCCTTTTGAGCTGTAATTGCTGAAGGCCAGTGGGTGTACTGGTGTCAATCAAGTGGGCACCTACAGAGCCCCTCTGCTTTTCTAGAGGTTTCATTTACCACACTTAGATGAATGCTCTGAATGGTTTAAAACTTTGGGACAGTAGATGAAATCCTGGCTTCATTGAAGTCAATAACTGAGCCTCTCATGCTGATCCTGGCTGACAGGTATCTTGGAAAGGAAAAATCCTACCACTGTTCAGAGAGAAAAATGCAGCTGTGAGGCCAATCCCCACCATAGGTCGGGCACAAGTGCATTTAAACAGAAGCTCTCAAGGAGCTGCAAACTGGGAGTTCTAAACAACCCACACAAAACCATTGACTACTGTCAAAACTAGCACGGTCTTAACTTTCTTCTTAACCTCACCTCTACTGCATATGACTTAGGCATAGCTTTTACCACTTTAAAATAGCTAGCACTGAAAAACATATTTGGGATATATGAAGTTTATAGCCTATTCGTTCTGAAAAGTGTCTTTTTTTTCTGTAATTACATTGCACACCAACAAAGTCTACTAACACTTAAAAGATATCCATTTCCTATTTGATGCAAAAAAAGAATGAATGCACTTAAAAATGCTTATATGAAAATGTACAAGAAAGTGCCATATGTGTTTATATGACGATGCTTCTTATGGGTTTTTAAAGCATGTGTCTGTAGCATGTTATTATCATTCTTCAGCTAGAGTTTGCTTTTAGCTTTTGGGGGAAAAATCATTAACTATTCTTTCAATGATAACTGAGGAGTTATGTTTAAAGCCAGAAAAAGTAAATTAATTACATAAAGCATTTTGTTAACAACTTAGACAAAAAGAAGACCATAAAGACTATATTTGGAGGCCTGAAAAGTTATTTTTTTGGCATTGAAACTCATTGTGACCCCCTTGTAAAAATACAACAATTTTCTACCACTCTCCTTCTTAATGACCCAGTAGAAGAATTGCCAAAAATAATTTCAGGTTACACATTTCTGAATCTTCAGATTTCCATCTTTTTCTGTAGGGTATTGTGCTCCACAGATGCAAAGGGTAACTTCTCTGAGAGAGAGAGAGAGAGAGCCAGAGCTGTGCAGGGCAAGAGCAGTAACTTCATATTCCCTGTGCCTTGCTTAGGAACATACACAGAGAACTGTCCTGGACTATATATGTGACTCTATTTTGAATTTAGTCTCTCCTTGGCTTATGATCCAATTCTATAAATGAATTTAACGCTGCTTATCAGAAACGACCAAATACCTTGTAAAGTCAGTATCAATACTAGCTGTCAGGGAAAACTTCAGTTCTTATTAAAGTAAATGAATTTATGATGAATAATTTTTATTATAGTTTTTTTGTTGAACAATTATTCATATTCTGGAATGTCTGAAGGTAAACCTTTTTTCTTTGGAGATAACCACTGTACTTCACCCCCAATCTTGTTCTCTTTCTTTTTCTTCCTAGTTCCATATTGAGCGGTCTGACATGGACCCTTTAACTTTCTTCTCTTTTCTAGCCTTTTCTGTGTAAAACTATATTGAAGGTTGACTTCTAGCTTGAATTACCTCCATGAAAAAATCAAAATTTGAGTGGTGGCATTAGTATCCATGCTTAACAATCACAGACTGACTTCTGCTGACGTCTAACATTGATAAAAAAAATAAGTAACAGCACCTAGTTCCCAGTTCTGTGTAAGAAGCAGTGCAGAGCTGCTTATTCTGCTCTCAAACAGAATTTTGGTAGGCGCAATTTCATTCTTCTTCCCCCACTGTGCCAGAAAGGAAATAAATTTCATGACCCTTTTGCTTGCACAGATTTCTCCCTCATGGCTTCACTCATGGCCTTTATTTTCATGATGAAACTGTAGAGTAAAGATTATGTCCTCTCTTTCCTTATCCCCGCCAGCCTACTTTCTGCCCTTGTGTTTGGAACAAAGGGAATAAAACCAATCAGTGGCTGGGTGGGAAGCTTGAAACAACATAAAAACTCAATATATTCCAATTTAGTTTCTCTAGTTTTGTTCAGTGTCATCCAACTCCGTGTAGAGGATGGATTCATCTTTCCTTTAGAGAGAACCTCCCTGACTGCAGTGTTTATTTCTCAGATAATCAAAAGGGGTTTGGGTATAGGTCATACTTTTAATAAGTTCTGAAACTTTCTAAAGAAAAGGGACATTTTCTTCAAATTGTTTTGCTAATATATGATCTCTTTTGCTTGTAAACCAACTTTTAGAAGAGATTTTTCAACAGAGGAAAATATTTCATATTCAGTTAAGAATTTAAGTAGCTCTTTGCTTTTGTTACAACTGTTTTGCTGCTCTAATTACAAACATTAAACTCTTCTTTCCTTTTATGGGGAAAACGTAGTTTTCAGTGTCAAGATTCAGTAAGCTAATCATAAGATTTTGCAGGAAATATTATAATGAAAAGCTATTAAATCAAGCATTTTTCTTACAATATCTCATGCTGTGAAATTGCTAGCAAATTCTATAAATGAAATATTAATGCAAAATTGATGGCAGTTAAAAGTGAAGAGTTATTTCAGAATAGGTTTCTTGATGGCAAAAAGAAATAAGGCATTCATATATGGTATTATTTAAATGCATCTTAACAGAATGCTATCTGTAAATTTATATTAATATTCAATTTCTTGGAATAATTAAAAAATATTTTTAGAATTACATCAATGATATTTCACTTCTCCACCAATAGCTTATAATTCAGGTTAGCTTGTTTCAATAATAATACTTCTCCTCCTTATTTACTAATTTCTAACAAATTCATTTTTTCTTAAATAAACCAGACTCACTAGACATCACATGTAGATTTCAATCCTGATCTCATTACTTTGGTAGAAATTCTAAATTATCTGCCTGAGGTCAGCATGAATTACTTTTCCAGTTCCATGTACTTGACAATTTTATCTCTTCCTGCTAAAAGGCGTGTGCCAAACCAATGAAGCTATTAATGACCCACCGCTTATTAGCAGAAATATGGAAGTAGAAGACAAACACAGTTTATTATTACCATAACCAAAATATTGCCCTGAACCATCCTTGAAATGTTTAGAACGCCATGAAAATAAAAACAGAGAAACAAATTGCATGTAGATGAAGAGAGAAATATGTATTGTGGGCAAAATATTAAAAATGGTTTTGGTTCTAGATTTTCCAATAAATATTATTCAGTTAATTTAGAGATGCCAAATTTTCTCTTTAGAGCTTATCAATTGGTAACCCACATAGTCAAATACATTTGATTTATTATGATGTTGGGACACACATGCAAAAGCCATTCGGGTGGTTCACTAACTTGCGCAGGGTATTTTAACTCTCCTCCAAAACACTTCTGGCACACAAACACCATGGAGGTGGTGATAGGTACTGTACCACCCAGTGCCCAAGCACCTCCTATGGGTCACACATCTCCTGGAATTCTTTTAGGAAGAATTTCACCACAGAAGGGGTGACTGGGCATTGGAAAGGGCAGCCCAGGGAGGTGGTGGAGTCTCTGTCCCCGGAGGTGTTTAAGGAAAGGCTGGATGTGACACTCAGCGCCGTGGTCTGGGTGCCACAGTGGTGTTTGGTCATAGGTTGGACTCAATGACCTCGGAGGTCTTTCCCAACCTAGCTGGTCTGTGACTCTGAGAGTCTGAGCCTGGGCAGGGAGCTGTTCACCGGGGCACCCTGAGCAGCTTTAACCTGTGGACAACCAGGAGTGCCCAGCAGGAAGAGAGGAACCCCTCTGAGCAGTGGGAAGTGGATGCAGGGCACAGCACTGGTCTCTGATTCTCTTTGGAATTACATCCATTGCCAAGAGATTGTTGGGTCGTTATTTTGTCTTTTGAATAACTACATCGGTTGTCATTATTTCATATGTCCTTCAATGTGGATATTAATTTCTATCTCACTTGACATTAGCCTGAATACAAATTCAGTAGCATTTCCATGTTTTTCTAGAAGACTTTACCTCTAAATAGTTCCCATTTTTGTAATTTTTCTAACTCAACCATTTCTTGTAAGTGTAATTCGAACAGAAGGCGTTGTATCACACTAGAGGGCATATTAATTATCATATGTATTCCAAAAAATAATAAAATGTAGATATATTTAATCAATCCCAGATTAGATTTTTCTTCACTAACATCTTAGACATTCAACCAATGGCCAGTTGTTAACACAATTTAGGTTTCACTGGGATACATGCTTTTTTGCATATTAAAGGTATTAAATTTTAAAAAGCTGCAGAATATGAACATTTGGACCCATTGTAAAAAATTAATTGTGGCACCACAACACCCTTACTTTTGCTGTTGTTTTTTTTCTGGTTTCTGATTACCTATTGAGTAGTGTTTCTTTTTTTACAATTAAAGCACTCTAGGGCCATGAAATTTCATTTCTTTCATTCCTTAGCATTTCTGCTGTGAGATTCTAGAAGCTGAGTGCTGTCAAAGCTGTATTTTGAAATTATTTGGGCACATGAAGATGTAGATAGGTGCACGATGTGATTTTCAAAATTTGGACAGTTATTCCCCTCTACTAGGAGGGAAAATGTTAGAAACTGGTGAGAATGTCATCATGGCTTCACTCATTACTCATTAAGAAAAGTCTCCTCCATGATTCCTGATGGTGTTTGTTTTGCCTTGTTTAGAAAATAATTGCAGCTGCTGAGCTCCATTCGTGGTACAAATCAATACTGCAGCTGTTGAAGCTTGGCTGATCTGTACCAGCTGAGGATTTGTTTCACTATGTGTAAACTCTTATTGCTGTTCTTACGACTGTGCGTCTCCGGCCCCTTGTTCAGGTTGCAATTGACGGGTTCAGTGAAAAGTGGCTCAGAGCACTCTCTGATGACATGAGTGGGCTCTGGGTAACCAAGCATTTAAACTGACAGCTGACTTTCCAGAGCCGAACTAAATGGGAGAGCCGTGAATGGATGCTGCTGATAACAGATGGACTTCATGTACTGACACAACACAAATACCTGAGACTCCTGTTTGATGTGGATTTGCAGCAGCATCAGCAGACTTGGAATACCTTTCAGGATTGTCTTGAAACCAGTGTATAATCACCATCATGAGAATCTGTGAAACTGGGAAAATGGGATTATAAATATTTGTTGGTCCAGGTACAAGTGACACAGGCATCCCTCACCTTGGTGAACACAGATTACGGAAGGAGACAGGCTGCTCTCTTCAGCTAGAGTTTTGCAAGGCTGCAACACACAGGGGACAGCGACTCCTCTCACATCCGTGCCCTCACCCTGTCACATGCCAGCAGAGGATATGACCCTTCTATATTTTTAATGAGAAAAGAAGTTTATTCTTTGCATGTGCTGGGATTTTTTTTTTTTTTTTTTTTGCTACGTTGTGCACTTTTACCATTCCCTCGCCCAGCTCCTGTACAAGTGTCACTTCCATGATGAGTTTTCCTGGCGAATGAGGAGTAAAATGTGTAGGCTCTCTGTGGCACAATGAAAGCATGCATTTTTTTCAACTTATGCGTACGTAAGCCTTCTTTTGTGAATAAGACTCATAGGGTCAGATAATGTTTAAAGGGAAAGGCTTTATGTCTCTCAGGCCTGCATGTTTCCACATGGATGCTTCTACACACACACAGATTGAATTATGAACAGACCTATTAATGCTGGGATCACAAAAGGTCAAGTTTTGTCTTCTTTTACCTCTATTCAGAATTGCTTTTGAAAGGGGGAAAAAAAGGGATTTGCAGAAAAAAAAGATTCATGATGAAGAATTTTACAGGTCTTTTTTTTCTGTCCTTTAGCAACATCTGGGAGTTGGAAAAAAAAATCTTATTATGTAAAATAGTCCAGGGGTATTGTATGACTAGATTTTAATATATCTCCTTTGGGTCACTTGGAGGGTTACCTAATGGAATGACCTGCTACATGAGGAACAAAAACACGAAAAAGGAACTTCAAGAAAGTACTGCTACTATAATGGACATGATTAACTGAAGAAAAATTGTCAAAGTATTCCAAGAAAAATCTTTAAATGTTGGTTGTCTTTTTGGGTTTTTTTTTCAGGAAAATCTTGCATTGAAGTTGAACTATTCCTTTAGACTACTCATTTATAAAGTGAGTATTTAAACTTTAATATCCACATAAAAGCAGGTGTTACAAAGTGCTCTGCCAGGTCTTGTAACAAGTAATATTTATATTATTTTCACTCTTTTTTTTTTTTTTTCTAGAAGAAAATCAAATAATCCTATTGATACCCACTGTATTTTCATGTTCAATATCCAATGGTGTAGAGTCCTGAAATAACTCTAATACCTAAAAACATATTCTCCCATATTTTGTCCTATATGTTCCACAGAAAACATGTTAGAGAGAACTGAGGAAACAGGAGATGCTTTTAAAATGGCAAAAAGTTTGCATTATACCCTAAAGCTCTGCATTACTTTTGGCACAGTTTTTGGTATGTGTGTTTGCATGTGTGCATCAGTGCAAATATTTGCAAGAACAAGAATTTAAGTACACCTCTACTGCCTTTTTGTAATGCTAAAAATGTATTTCTATGTCTGCTTATATTTGCAAAAAATGATATAAAACATCCTGAAGAAGAAAAGTGCAAAGTGATATAAAATTTTTGAGTGTGATTAAGGCTGGACATTATTCATAGAAGTCCAGAGAAACTTATTAAAATTAAGGAAATGGATATGAAAATAATAAATTTAATGCATTAATAGAAAAGGTGGTTCACATTGAAAGAATCACTGGCATTATTTTGACAATTTAAGAATTACTGAGTCAAAAATGGATAAAGTCATCTGGGAATCCCTATAGGCTGAAGTAAGTGAGATTAATGGAAGGAAGTCAACTTTGATGCTGTATAAAATTAGGAAAGAGAATGATAGCAAAATATTGTGTTGCTGTTATATCAGCAGCACCATGTGAATCTTCCTATTTTTTTTTCCACAGGCTTGGGAAAGCAAGCTACAGTAAAATAATAAAAAAAAGGCTTAAAGCTTTGTCTTCAAAAAGAGTACAGATATTTTATGTAAAGTAAAAATGACAAAAAGTAGCTTAACTAAGATGAAAATAAAACATTATAAGAACACCCATGCATCAAATATATAAACAACTGGATTTTCAACACAAGGCTCATCACATTTTTTTCCTTCTGAGTACTTAATGAAATTCCAGAACTCACTTTTGCAAGTGATCCGTGAGTCCTGTTACCTTTACCAGAGACCCAGCTGGGCTCGGTTGGCTTGATGACTATGTAGCAATGTTCTTATTCTTTTTGAAATGCAGGAATCTCTAGGTTTTTTGTTTTCTTAATGAATATATTTTACATATAAGGGAATAAAATAAGGCATAATAATGTAGTAATAAAGAAGAAGAATCTGTTCAAGCAGTTGGAAAACCTTTCCCTTCAATATGTGTCACACTGTCCTTTTAAAAAAAAAGGCAGAGTAAATAAAACTGAAAAATCTCATGCAATTCAGGACTTCATGGCTGCCTTGCTGGTGTGAATATGGTTTTCTCTGTGTACAAACACCCTCTGTAGTGAAATCCTGTGATTGCCCACACAATACACAGCTATAACTCCTTAGTTGCCATGCACAATCTATCCCAGCTATTTCTCCTAAGCCATTAAAACTAATGGTATATGTAATCTAATTTTCTTTGAGTTAGATGCACAATTACTCAAGAGAAATGAATTTAGGAACACAGAGACAGCTGGAGGCATAAGTTCAAACAGTCTGTGGTCCCAATATTTTGTGTGTGTAAACGTAAAGCTCACATTCCCAAGTTAGATACAAAGTCTTATGTTTCCATTCTAAAACATAACTCCTTAGTTGTGTTCCTTTGATTCAATTACATAACTGGGGTGTGACTGGTAAGACTGCAATTCTGAAACCCAAAAGTTCTGCAACCAAAATTTTTGAGAGCATTTGGGCTGATTTTTTTTGTAAGTACCCCTCTTATGAGCATCATGCTGATGTTTGCCCTTTCCAGAGGCCAATCCCATTAGCATTTCTTCATGGTTTACAAAATTGAGCATTATGATGGCGATGATCACATAGTTAACATGATCAGCTACATTTAACGGCCTCAAGAATGTAAATTCTAAACTGTAACTATGGGGTTATTGTGTCTGTCAGATATAAACATTGTCCACTGGAAAGGCTCCCTTTATTTTGCTCTAAGGACTTGTGGGGTAAGCTTGATATTTGAAAGCATGGCAGTGATGATTTTTACTATATTTAGATCTCTTCTATTCTTTCTTGATCTGAGACATTCTCTTGTCCTTCCCAAATTCATCAAGAATACATATATAGCTTGTACTATAATGAAAATATGGCATGATATGTATATAAAATTAATGAATATATTTTAATGAAAATTGGAAGAATGTGTGCTAAATATCAGTAAAGAAATGTATAGCTAATACATGTAACTTCTCTGGAAGTTAAAGAACAGTTTTTGTTTTTAATTTGAATTATGTCATTTTTTCTGTGAAAACAGAGATTGTCAATCAGAAATTCTGGAAGTAATGAATGTGTTTTTTCCAGTTATTAAAAATCATTGTAAGTGTGTAATTACTGGAAATATATGTGATTGCCTACAAAATGCAAAATAAAGGGGGAGGAAAACTGTGTTTATTCCTTGCATTTGCTACTCTTAATCATGGTTTTGCATATGGTCATGGCTCTTTTTCTCCAGAGGCATAAAACCACAACCATGCATCTATATTAGAAATTCATTTCTGTACAGAAGTTGCACGTTTGAATTATGTGTGCTCACCAACCTGGAACAGTAAACTGTTCTGTTAGGTACTAGTCCTGTGGGTTTGTGAGGAGAAATCTGATAGGTGTGAGCCCGACTTCAGCTCCTCCTGTCACTATTGCAATTTAACTGCACAGGTGAGGAGGTTGAGTGATGACTCCAAAGCCCTGGAGTCATCTGAAATCTTCCACCCTTCCAGGCAAAGCAGGAACAGGGATGTTGTACAGCTGTAGGTATAAACCAGGGTGTCCCACAATCACAAAACCATTGCAGGATTTGTATCCAGAGTATGTTTCAATATTGATATGGTCTCATAACTTGGTTAAAAATATCTTGGCTTCTGTTTGGTAATGTCATATACAACTCTATGAATTTGGAAGTGAATTTTTCAAAATTAGGCTGCGTTCCTCATCTTCTGGGAGAAGGGCTTAAAGAGGGTTTGTAATAGTATTTAACTTGAAGTTGGTAAAATTTATAAAAGTTGTCAATTCATTTCACTAATTAGTTTAAAAGTCAATGGGCAGGATATATATATATATAATTTAAATACTTTTTGAAAATTAAATTCTATGACATTAAAGAGTACTACCCCACGTTTTCCCATGACACTAAAAGAACTGCTTGAAGTTCTACAGTATTCCTCAAACATCTTATTACATCTGAGAAAATACAGTCTATTAACCTGTCCCATCATCAACCTTCCTTTGACAGATAGATATTCTAAGAAATTCTTTAACCAATAGCACTTTAGATGTGTGTATTTCTATTCCTTTTAACCAGTGGATAGCTGTGGTAGGGCTAAAATGATTCAGGGTAAATTTTTCAGAACAAGGTTTACTCTGCAGTGCTTAAAACAGTGTTAGATTTCTGCTGTGGGGTTTATCAAGCTCAAGTGAGGAGAATGGGAACATTTTTCTGGGTTTACATCAACTGTATGGACAGTGTGGAAGGAGTCTTGTAATTTGCTGTTTTAACTTTCAGCTTAGCCTGACTTTTGTTCTTTCAGCAGCTTCATTGCTGTAGTGAGAACTCTAAACCTTGTTTCTGTAACTCTTGCATAACAGCAGAGCTTATGTCTTTGCTTTCTTCAGTCTTCCACAGAGAGAAAGTGGATGAATATCCAAGTTTTAGATATTGTTTCCTATGGCAAATAATTGTATTGAGCACTGGGCATTATTTATGCACCTACAGGAAGCCTACAAAATTCCTTGTTATCCCTCAGGAAATCAATTTGCTATATGATCTATCTCTTCCAGGAAAGCCTAGTTCTAAAAGCAGATTTTTTTCCTTTTGGTATTACAGCATTTTGTTATATCACAAACTGTAGTTTATTTCAGACTTTATTTTGAAGAAAAAGCTTAATTTCTTGACTCGAGAAGACAATAGGAAGTTTTTTGCAGGTCAGTGTTGTTTGACAGCTGTTTCTGGTGAAGTCTAGGAAGCACGTGCTTAGTGAACACTCAGAAAATGGGAATAACCTCCTTATTTCTTAAGCTGTAACAGGGAGTGAAATATAATAAATAAATATAATAAATTCTATAACAAAACTTATCAAAGTTAAATCAGTCACAGGTGCTCAGTTTTGGAGTCTACTTTCATAGTCTGAGTTTAAGAAACTTTTCAGAGAATAAGGCAATCTGCGATAGTGCCTATCAGAACAAGCCTGGGAACATCTGAGAATAGAGAGTGCAGATGTTGCAAGTTAAATATCTGGTTATTTTGTTTGCATTAATTCTTCATGTGATTTTGTGGCACCTACATTGTAATACAGACTGGAAATTAGACCTGTACTGTCATATTTGGATATTTGTTGCAAATAAACACAATCCATAATCAGAGTTTATTCTTTATTGATATTCAGAATGAACTGTTGCCTGAAGCTAAAATATTTACCTGTCAATACACATATAGGTTCTGAACATTTATGTTTTTCTGAACGAATCAGTGAGAAAATAAATCTACAGATACTTTTTAAATTTTGAGATTATTTCAGTGTACCTCTGTGTTACACCCGGTTTGAGTGTGGAGTGAATACTCTCTGTCAAAAGCTTTTCGTTTTTTTTTTTTTTTTCAGGGGAAGACTTCTAATCTCAAAACTGCACAAGGAGATTACTTGTCAGCAGGTAACTTCAGCAGGCATGAAACTTTTTTTTTTTTTCTTTCTGTGAGCATTTTGACTTTGGAAGACTTGAAGTGATCAATTACAAAAATCCACCATCAAGAAACATTTATGATTCTGTTTTGTTTTAGGATTGTAGTCTCTTGAGGTACTTATGATGGGGACATTATAATATGCTGAAAAAAATTCACATTATGGACAAGAATCCCAGATTGAATCAAATGTATTTTATACAAATATCAGCACTACATTTTTGGACTTATTTATGGATCACAAGAGAACCCTGCTATTGACTTTAGTAGGAATAGGGCTTGAATAGCTCTTGTTTAAAATATCATGCACATGTTCATGTTCAATCACCATATTTCAATTATAATTTTTTTCTAAATTTATTAAAAATATATCCAGTTATAAAAATGTCTTCTATCAGACGTGTATGTTGCAACAACTAGTCTCAACATATGTGTTTTCAAAATGTTTTTGTCTTGAGAATTTTTTCCTTAGAAAATTAAGAAAACTCCCACATAAGGATTATTCAGGTAACTAACACCTGACAGGGTCAATTGTTTAATAATAAAAAAAAAGGTGAGTGGGACGACGAGAAAATGTGAGATGAGTTGCTAAATGAGATGCTTATTTATTGGGTTTTGGTGCAAATTTGACTTCTGATTTATGGCTGCTGCTTATGCCATTGTTGTCTGGTTCATAGTTATTTCTTAGTACGTTACAAAATAGACGCAAGGTACAAAGTTTATTTCACTGTGTGTTCCCCTCCCTCCCTCCAGTCCCCAGTAAATTCTTGTCTAACCACTTCCCCAACACAGAGGCATCTGGCCATCCGTCCCGCATCGTCCCTGAATGGAGCATTGTGTGTGTGCAGACTGACTCTAACGAGATCACACCTGACCAAACCATTCCACAGGGGGAGCCGTGTTTGGTGTGGTCAGGAAAGAGGGAGATAAAGGAAGAGCACGGCTCCCAGAGCATTCCTGTCATAAGTGCTGTGCAGCACGGCCCCTGTAATCCTCTCGAGCCTGCTCTCACAGGTTGGAGTGTGCTGAAGTGCCAGTGTGTCTCTGGAATGCCAAGACATTAGCTCATGTCTACGGGGAATAGGGATCCCTGTAGGTTTGGGGAATAAGGTGGTTTGGCTCTGATTTCCACACAAAGCATCTTCTTTTGTGTGACATTAAAGGATAGTTATAGCTACAGGGAGAGGTTTAGGTGAATTCCAAACACCCAGAAGTTGCAGAGTTTAGTAACAAACTTCTTAGCTCTATGTGTAGCAAGGCCTGCACTGCCTAACTGGGATTTTCCATCAAGAAGAGGCATTGTTTCATTAATGTAATTATTGCACTGACTATACATTTTGATTAGCATTTCCCTGCAGTGCCTTCATGCTCCTCATCAATTACAACTGACAAGTTAAACTTGGAACATATAGCTTAAAGAATCTAGACCTTCATTTAAAAACGGAGCTCACTTTTTCTGTTTTTATGCCCATACAAATGTGTGTATAGATTTGTGCATGGTGTATACTCATTTAAAACAACAAAGAAATGGTCCACACCCCACTTTCATAGTTTCTGGTTCTAAAATACATTGGAAAATTGAAAACTGCCCTTCGGGCTTGAATTTTTACACTAACTAAATAGTTATCTCTGAAGAAAAAACTTATGTATGGTCTGTGTGCCTGTTTTGGCTTGTGTATTTCACCTTTTACAGAAAACTGTCCCTTAAACAAGTTTTACTTAAAATGAATTTGTACTATAGGAAGGGATTTAAACACACAATTATGGTCTGGATCAGGGATATTGGAAGAACTGCGTGAAGTGTTTAAATTTTCTTCTGAACCAAAAAGTACATTTAAAAGACCTAGATTTTTGTTGTTCTTGCTCTACATGGTCATTGATATAGAAAATAATCTGGATATTTTCCGTATACATTAGGTTCTGTCTATCAGTAGATGGATTAATTTTATCTAATTTTTCTTCTTCCTGGATGCTGTATTCTGAAGGGAAAATAGAGATGTACAAAGAAAAATTAAATTGGTTAGAATGAATATTTGTTTTTCCTCCCTTTTAAGAATCCTCCTATTTACAAAAATGATAAAGGTTATAGAGCTCTCAGTATGTGGATTGTTGTGGCAATAATACAGCCATATTTGACCCATGTGCTTTTCTTGAAGCACTCCCCAAGTCCTCTGCATGGATTTTTTAACAGTTCTATCTTCCCTCTTGAGATGTTCCTTTGGATCCTTTGGTCTGGGCTGCGGAGGATCCTGGATCAGGGTGGTCCGAGTGCTGAGCACATTTCCTTGTTTTCCAGCCAGAGCCCTTTCAGGTTCTGAGATGTGCTGCTCTAAGGCATGGCTAGGGCTGTCTTTTGTGAAGTGATGCAAAATAAAATCACAGGGTGAACACAATTGAAATGTAGTTCCCATTTTGGTATGCTTTAAAAATTTAAAAAGAAAAAAAAAAGTGTGCAAAGTGTGAACATGGCATATATGAAAGGCAGTGCTGTGCACAGCAATAATCCTTATCTGTAGAACATCTAAAGGTGTCAGCATTTATGTGATGTTTGAAGCTCAGTGCTCAAAAAAGCTCCAAATTTGCGTTGGCCTTGCCTTGCTTCAGTCATTCTGCTTAAAACATCATTATGAAGTTTTTTCATACGAAAAGGAAATAGTTGCTCTGAGCCTAAACTGTGAGGCACAGAAGTTAAAATTTGCTAAATATGTGCTGGATTTAAGGCACGTTAGGCTCATGTAATTGACATACTTTAGGATATCTATCTTATAAACAAGAAGCCTCTTTGTTATTTTTCTATACAGTAGACAAGTAGTAGTGAACTAAACGTTAAGAACATTTTAATGCCAATTTTTGCTTTCAATAACAACATCTATGAAGTTTTCAAGCCCATCCTCGCTTTCTTTTAAGGAAAAAGTGTTGGAGAAATTCTAGGAGTTTCTCAGACAGTGTCTTTGTCTAGCAAAGGCTCCCCCAGAGGCTTCGGAGAGTGAAGGAGTGAATGCTGCTGGTCCTGCAGCACTCAGTGCAGTTTGGTAGGTTGTGTTTGGCTGGCTCACGTGTGATCTGTGGGCAGAATATCTTATTTATGGTTGGTGAACATCAGGTATACCGCTGCTCAGAGGAAAGGAATCCAGTCCCAAGGCTGTAGGGTGAAATGGAGTATGGAAAGTGGGGATGTCTAAGATGTTTGCCTCAATGGTACTTCTCTAGATCTAAATTAAAATGTAGATGCAGCCAAATGATTACTGAGAACTAATTGTTTAATTCACATCCTTAGCTTGCATATATTTTTATAGGTATATGAAGGTGACAAAGGCACAGGGAAAGTACTTCTCTATTAACAAGAAAGAACTGGGAAATTATTCTGACAATCAATCCAGAGCTATTATAAAAAAATTAAGTAAGTGATGACTTTAAATTCAAGCATTATCTTGTTCAGAATTAAGTGATTTTAGGTTTTCTCTCAGAAAAAACAGGTTTTTACAGCTTTGGTTGTTGATCCCCAGGATTCCCACAGGGGCACAAAATGCAGGGCCTGTCCCAGCGTGATGCCCCTTGCCAGGTAGAGCTTCAGGACCCTGAAATCTGAGATCCAGCCATGACACTGATGTGCAGGAGAATCCTCAGAGGAGCAGTGACAATGGAACCAATCCCTGGTACAAGCTTGCATTGACATTTCTCCTCTGTAGGTAGTTGAGGAGCATAATGGCCTTAGCCCCTCTCAGTGTGCCTCTGAGACAGAGAGCAGCTGATTATCTCCTGCCATGTTATCTTAGCTCATTCCTGAGCGTATTTCGTGGTGAAAACAACATGTGAAAAAATCTCTTTATTCCATCCCTTGTATGACCAGATGGTCATATAACATCACTTTCTTAATTAATTGGAATTTTGTATCCAGAGAGGAGTGGGTTCAGTTTTGAAAATGTTTGTATTTCCTTTTGTCTCTCTTCTGGCAACAGCTTCTACAGTGATAAATTATTTACACATTCATGATAACCATAATACTTCTTGTATGTGGTAGTTCTGATAGCACTTCCTATTCTGTAGCAACTCTCATGCAGAGACATCCATAAACTATAGAGTCAGATTTTGTCAGTTCAGGCACAAAGTTGGTCAGACTGCAGCTGCTGCATAAATTTCCATACTTTCTTTAATGTCTTTCTGCAGTCACTGTTAGATCAGTAAAATCTGGCTCTAGGTAAACCAGGTAGAATCTACTCCAATCTGATCTATGCTCAGGTATGAATACTGAAAAAGTAGAATTAATAGATATATTAAAGACTTGAAATTTGGAACAAATTGCTCTTGAAACAACATAATTTGTAAGAGCTAGATAATGACTATTCTAGCTGTAAGTTAAAAATTCAACTGCTTCGAAAGCAGTTGATAGAATCTGTCTCCATTCCCGGAGCTCTTTACCAAAAATCTCTAAGTTCATGACAAATATCACTTTTCCTTCTGGGAGTGTTTTTCAGTGGTGTTCATTTCTGGCAAACCACAATTTTTTTTTCAAAAATTAATTTTTTAATTGCATTTATGGCTATATCCATGTTTGAGTATAAACTAGTTATGAATGTCATTTTTGTCAGTAGTTCTGGTTTGTGCTTCTTCAGAATCAAGCGTCTATGGGACTATTTATTTTAGCCAGGTCAAAATACTAAAAGGTTGTCTAACAGACAAAGCCCAGGTGAACTGAAAAGTGACATGTGAGACCTCCTAAGTCAATTATAATAAACAGCATACACTAAATGAGATCTGTTGGGAGGGGAAAAATAATCTAATAAACAAATACTTAAAGATATTTGAAAGCAGCTTCTTGCTGAATTCAACAAATATGAGACAGTATCAGAAAGAAACTGTAGCTGTACTTTTAAAATACTCTGTGATGTCTTGGGCTTTTCATCCCTTCACCAGTGAGGCTCATTGTTTCATTCTGCTTGTCCCGTTGTTTTGGTTTATAGAAAAACACTTTACCCAGTCCGGGGTCACATTGTTATAGTGCTTTCACAGAGTGGCTGATCAGTGTTTTCAAAATTGTTTTGGTAAACAATTGTTACATGCCTGACTTCTGTAATTTAATTTCTCTAAACTGAGATTAACCACTGAGAGCTCCACCACTAGTGTGTCATATTTATGTCCACAGTTGACCAATTTAGTGGCACTCTGCAATGGCTGAGAGAACTGGGATTGTTCAGCCTGGAAAAAAGGCTTTGGGGGTAACAGCAGCCTTTCCAAGGCTGAAGGGAGCCTGGAGTAAAGCTGGAGAGGACTTTTTGCAAGGGCATGTAGTGACAGGAAAAGGGGGAATGGCCTCAAACTGAGAGTAGGTTTAGGTGAGATATTAGGAAGAAATTCTTTACTGTGAGGGTGGTGAGGGCCTGGCACAGGCTGCCCAGAGGAGCTGTGGCTGCCCCATCCCTGGAATTGTCCAAAGCCAGGGACTGAGCAACCTGCTCCTGTGGAAGTTGTCCCTGCCCACAGCAGGGGAATTGGAACTGGATAATCTTTAAGATCCCTTCCAGCCCAACCCATTCCATGAGTCTCTGATTCTATGAAATAAGAACCACCTGTCTGAGGTGAAATAAGACAATTTATGAATCATGCCTTTTTATTTGTGAATAGGCTGCCAGGAATTTTACTGTGAAAATGCGTACCTGCCAGATTCCAATTGTTTGGTCCCAGGTTGTTTCTTTTTGTCAGTGTTTCACCTTTGTCTGGTTTCTGTTGCTGTTCTTCATTTTTGCAGTAGTTTTCCCTACGGTGTTTTACTAAGAATTTCACTGGGGAAAATTTTAAATTTTGCTCTTCTTAATATCAATTTTGCCCTAACAATATTGCAAAGAGTGTAAGTCTATTCTTGCAGACCATTAGTGTCAGACTTGCTTTAAGAAGATCTGCTCAAAATCATGTTACACGATGCACAACATTATGTGCTGGATTGTTGATACTGTTGATTGCCAACAGTATCTGGGTTTGCTTGGGCTGGGGATGGTGATGTGAAAAGCCTGCACACTTAGACAAACCTGCTTCACACTGAACAGAAACCCAGAACTTTCAAATGCTTCTCATGGCTCAGAGGGCAAAATCATTTGGAGACTATCAAATCCTAAATTGCTCTTTTTGGACAGAGAACAGGACAACTGCACCACATGTCCATGATGTGAAACTGTTAAGGGGTGTTTAGGAGTGAAGATACCATTCATACAAACACTTTTAGGTGCCTTAAGGGACTGTTCAGATCCTCAGATGCTCAATTCAGAGACCAGCAAGGCAGCTGTGCTCAGAATTTTGCCCAGAGATTCCTATATAAACCCCAATGTCTACTAGAAGTACAGTCCTCCCCTGTCACTTTACAGTTTCACTGTATTAAAGAATCCATCATATTAGTACATACTCATTTAAGAAAAAACAAACTTGCTGCTTTGCTTTTCAAATTACACCTGATTTGTTCTACTTTTATCTGCTAGATTAAACATTCCTTTTTATGGGGAGCCAGTGCTCCACTCTGAGTCAGTGCAGCCCAGGTTTTTTTAGGTGTATGATCCCACATTTTACAGGAGGAGTGTCTGGGGACAGACCCCTTGTTTTCCTTGTTGAAACAACAGGGATTGCTACCTATCAGCCCTTTTGTTCCTGGGATCTGTGAGTTTATTAAGGTTCAAAGGAAAGATTATTTATTTATTTTCTCTACACATAAAAGACACATAAAACAAGTTGTAAAAATAAAGCAGGACCCCTATGATCTTATTTACACTTTGATCTTTTCTTGATGGTTTCTTGAAGTTCATGTCAGCTTCTTTACAATTCCGTATGTAACACGCACTATCTTCCCCTCCGTGCTTCCTTGCTGGCATGTTTGCTTTTATCAACATATCCTTGATTTCCCCTCACTGTTTGCTCCAAGTCGTCTTAATTTTGGTAACATTTTAATGCTTGCCATCTTCAGTCCTACATTCACTGGGAACAGTCAGCCTTGTCTAGCAGGGAGATAAGGAAGCATTGAGCAATCCCTCACCTCCTCCCACTGGGGAGCTGCTTCTCCTCCCCTTTTTCTCCCTTCTCCCCTCCTATTTTCCATCCCCTTGTTCAGAACGCAATAATGAATTGGACATGCCTCTGGAGATTTCAATGGCCTGCCTGGCAATCAGGTCCTCTCCAGCTCAGGTCTCAACTCCAGTACAAAGTACTTGAGGGTTGGAGCCCTCTGCCCATAAATGCTGTCTGATGAAGCTTCAGTGTCCCATCACTCCAAGGTTCCAAACTTCCAGAGAGGTTGGCCAAGAGTCTCTGTGACTGATTCAATATCATGTCCAGGATTTCCATAGTCCCAGTCTTTTGGCTGTTATTGGAGATGTGATTGCCATTCCAAATGTTCCAGGTTGTTTCTTTGTTTGGCTCGGGGATTTCCTGCGTTAGATGTAGATTTCTCTCCTGCTTTTTCCTGTAACTTATTTTATCACAAATAAAACTTGTGATAAAATAAATACCTGTTTTTCCTCTAAGCCTCAAACCTCTAAGAATTAATCAGTCAGTCTTGAAGTGGTACTTTTATGCCTTTCCTATGTGTGTCATATATCCCATTATTCCAATGCTTTCATTATAATCAGAATATAATAAGTATTTTTACATGGAAATTATTTTTGCATTAAAATTCACGCTACAACCCTCCTTCTTTACGAGACCTTGATGGCTGGTTGGGTTTTAGTTCCCGCTAATAGCAATGAAGTTTCTGATATAAATTAGGAAACTGTTTGAGCTGTTTATTCTCAATAAAAAGAGAGAATGATGCAAAATGTCTTGTTTATCATAAAGCCAGTGTGAATAGCCTTAGGCTGGTGTTTATCTCAACCTATAGATTACAGAAAAATCCTAAACCACTACTTTAGATTGGATAACTTCTAAAATCTCATTTCTTCTACATGAACTTTAATTGGTGGCTTTAGTAGCTGTGTGAAATTTAAATTGTCATCCTTCCATTCTCTAACTGGATGGAGGAAAATGGACTATCCATATTTTTTTACTTTGTCNGTTTATAGAAAACCTCAGATTTCAAATAATAAAATGCATTTTTTCATATTGCTACATGTTGGAAAAAACAAGATTAAGTGAACAATAAATGAAACTTTAACTATTAGGGTATTGTCTTTATCTTTCCATGATCAATCATTGCATACTTCACGTATAGATTTGAACTTAATATTAATTATATTGGTTAATTCACAGGTATTGGAATACCAAGACAATTGGCATAACAATGTGGAAGACATTGCTCGGTCTCTAGTTAATCTCCAAAGTTTAATATCCAATATTTTGTGGGTTGATGATTTAAAAAACCAGAAACCTATATATGTGTGTACATATACCCTCCATTCTTGAGCTCAAATTGAATTGATATTTTATATATCATATAAACTCAATATATTTTTCTACCCCAAAAGCCTTCCCACATTTGTTCCCGATGTGCCTTCGCGGAGTGTGATTAGAAGAAAATTTAATTAAGTGGTAAAATGGGGCGTGAGTAGATAAGATGGGCATGATTACACACACATATTTCTTTTGGTGACAAGTAAGTTTAGGTAGTCCCCGTCTTTAACACCTCATCTACATAATTTTCTCTTATTTTAACTAAAAACCCTCAAATCATTGGTTTTCCAGCTTGATTCATCACACGGCTGAAAGAACCATGATGAAGGTGAAGATGTGAAGAACATATTGGAACACAGTATGTGGGTACATGCAGCAGGAAGGGAGATGTGAGCTTGCACCAGCACCACGGCTGAAGAAACTCAAATGATAAGTAACCATGCTTCAAGAGGGTGTAATTGTTGCATAGAAATTGCCTTTTAGTCAGAAGAGAGCGGCAAAAGGAAAAGGATTTAAGATCCAAAGAATCATTCTAGAGGATTTAAGACAATCATAGAATCATAAAATGTTTTGGGTCAGAAGGGATCTTAAAACTGATCTTGTTCCACAGCCAGGGACACCTTCCACTAGACCAGGTTGCTCAGAGCCCCATCCAGCCTGGCCTGGGACACTTCAGGAATGCGGCAGCCACAGCTCCCCTGGGCAGCCCGTGCCAGGGCCTCACCACCCTCCCAGGGAACATTTTCTTCCCAATATCTAATCTAACCCTGACCTCTCTAGGTTTAAAGCCATTCCCCCTTGTCAAAAGTCCCTCTCCAGCTCCAGCAGCCCCTCACAGGACTGGAAGGTGCTACAAGGTCTCTCTTCTCCAGCAGGCTGAACGCTCCCGACCCTTCCAGCCTGCCTCCCGCGCAACGAGCATCCCCTCCGGCCTCGCTCCCGCAGCTCCGTGTCCTGGCGCCGGCGGGCGCAGCACCGGCTGCGGGTCACACGGGCAGGGCGCGGGGACTGTCGCCGAGCGCTGCTTCAGGGTCCCCGTTAGCGGGGACAGCACAGCGCGGGTGGGCGCTGGCGCTGGAGCTCCACCGGGGAAACACGGGACGGATGGCGGGCGCAGTGAGACTGGCCCTGTCCCGGGGCTGGGCTGCGTCAGAGGCGCGGCGGGGCTGTGGAGCCGGGCATGGCGCTGTGGAGCGGGGATGTGGAGCCGGCCATGGCGCTGTGGAGCGGGACTGCACAGGCGGGCCTGGCGCTGTGGAGCGGGACTGCACAGCCGGGCCTGGCGCTGTGGAGCGGGGCTGGGGCTGTGGAGCGGGGCTGTGGANCTGTGGATCCGGGCATGGCGCTGTGGAGCGGGACTGTGGAGCGGGGTTGTGGAGCCGGGCCTGGCGCTGTGGAGCGGGGCTGGCGCTGTGGAGCGGGGCTGGGGCTGTGGAGCGGGGCTGCACAGCCGGGCCTGCGCTGTGGATCCGGGCATGGCGCTGTGGAGAGGGGCTGTGGAGCGGGGCTGTGGAGCGGGGCTGGGGCTGTGGAGCGGGGCTGCACAGCCGGGCCTGGCGCGGTTCCCGCCCGGAGCAGGAGCGGTGCTGGCGCGCCCCCTGCCGGGCCCGCTCTCTGCTCCCGGCCCGCTCCCTGCCCCGAGTTCCCGGGAATCCAGGGAATCCAGGGGCCGTTTGTCCTGCCGGGAAGCAGCGCCGGTTTATCACGCAACTTAAAATATCGCCTTCGTAGTTTATTTTTTATTATTAGCATCACTGTTGGATTCGGCGCTTAACGAGCTTGAAACCGCCAGGCCTCGCTCTTCCCGCTCGGCTTCCTGGAGGGAAAAGGGCAGGAATTAAAGCTCCGCTTGAATCGAAGAGTGAGAAAAGAGAAAACCATTTAAAAATTGGGGGGTTTTGTGGTAGAGACTCCAGGTAGGAGCTAAGTGTGTCTGTCTGTGGCTGTCAGCAGCATCCTCGTTGTCAAACTAATGCGAGGGGAAGTTTGATAACCTCCAGGTAAAAGCCCTTTGATTTTGATTTTAAATTCCAATAAAATTTTAGAGGTCTTGTTTGAGGCAGGATTGTTTGCGGGATATGACATCCCTGTCTCTACTTTCTGTCTTAATGCCTTGTCATAGTTCTTGATGTCTGCCTGTCAGCGCAGCGAGAGGGATTTTTTCATGTCTGAGTAGGCACCTTAATGATAGCAGATGGAAACGCCACGGGGGGCCCGAGCCCATCACACTGTCATTGTCACAGGCTGCCCTGACCTGCTTCCACTCCTCTATTTTTTTTGTCCCTTTTTAAAGGAGAAATGGATGGTAATTGAAAAGGATCTTAAGCAAGACTTAGGAAGCTGCAGACAACACGATTCCCCACTCTCTCTCTCTGTTTTCACAAATAAAGTCTTAACCTCTTAAGCACCAATAAGAGTAGAAAGCAAGCTAAATTGGTAAAGCTTTATAAAGATCGGCCTACCAAAGCTTTTTCCTTTCCCTCCTCGTGATACATCCAATCTATGCTACATCCTTATCATGTGTTATTTCCTTCAATACATCTTTTTGCACAGATTTATCAATTTCTTAAGGACAAATATTCAGGCACTACCAATTCTTTGTGTGCTATGTGTCTTGGGAAGAAACTTCTAGGCTCATGTCTAAAACTAGTTGGAAAGATTCATAAATTGTGTTGTTTGCTTTAATATTCTAGGATTATTTTTTATCAGGATTCTATAACATGATTTGCAAAATCTGTGTTAAGTTACAATCAGTGAGAAATTAGGTGTTGGTTCTAGGAATACTTTTTAGCTAAAAAAAGCCATTAAATCATTACAACTTTAAGAAAGTGATCTGTTAAGGAAATAGTGAAAGAAAAATTTTAGTTATGTACAAACTTCTGTCTAATATCTAATAATGCTAAAATATCCTGTATATCTCTCAAGGAAAAATCACAAGCTCTCAGTTTTACTGAATCACAAATAAACTTCAGAAAGCCAGGACTGTGATGTTTTACAGTGAAGAGACCCATTCTGAGGTGTGAAGAAAACTTTGTACATGGATTTGAGCGTCCCTTCTGCCATACAGAAATAACATTCTTTCTTTTTTTTTTTTTTTTCCCCAGTTTTAAAAGTTAGAATTTTTTTAGCCCAAATACCTTTTAAAATGTGTGTTTTACCAGCCTCAGAAGTATTCAATCAAATCATTTAATATTTTGGCTGCTTTCTTAAGTTGAAATGGAATCGTACACTAATTATCTTCATTGTTACTCTGAAGCTGAATGAAAGTGAAGAAGAGCATCAAAGCTAAGTTAATTTCTTAAAATCTTGGGTGAAAGAAGTTCTGGATGCAGGAGAAGCAATTAAGTAATTTTGTAGGGTATTCCATTTAAATGAAAATGACACTCTATGAGAGGTGAGAGGCACTTACTGGTTTGTTTTATTTTTGTGGGGTTTTTTTGTTTGTTAATTTTTAGTACTACAGTGAAATGCCTACATCTGCTGAAATTAAATGTGTTAAGTGACGAGGCACTTTTGGAACAGCTCCTTGGTACCTGTCTGAATCCCTAGACAATGAGTTACCTTTAAAAGCCTGGCTGTGATCTGGATATTTGACTGCACCAGTGATCAAGCTAATTGTTTTTTTTTTTTTTTTAATGCCTGTCCTAAATCTAGATTCAGTAATACTCTGGGTAAATTCAAAATCAATTAGAATGGAAAGTAAGCTAGAAATTACTCATGGGCAAATCTTCCAGTCATTGTTCAGAAAAGATTCTAACTGAAACATACAATTTTTGAAAATTTCTTACTTGATATAAGCCAGTTTGACTCTTTCTTACATCAGGAAAGGATTGCTCTGGCTATTCTCTTATCCATACTTAAATGACCTGTGTTAAACCAATAAAATATCTTAATACTTAGTTCATAATTCAGTGGAAAATCAGAGGTGGACTATTACGTGATTTATAATGAGTAGTTATAGTATTCTAGTTTCAAAACCAGTTTGTCTCTCCTCTCTCCCATCAATTTACGATTGATTTACTCAGAAGGAAATTCATGTGTTGAGCAAATAACTTGTTCTATTTTGTATGATTCATAACTTTATATTTTACAGATTTTGCTGTGTTTCTTTTAGTGTGTTATGAAATTATATTTCAGTCCATTGAATCTTACTGTAAAGTCAAACCGACAACTAATACTGGCTAATTTCACCACAGTTAATTAAAAGGAGGTTTGTTGAGTTTTTAAGTTAGGCTGCTTTCTCAATAACTCTGCAGTAAAAATCAAACATACCACATAATCACAAGAAAAAAAGAGAGAATTTAAAAACAAACAAAAAGCCTACTCACCCAAACCCCCAAAGAAGCTCCCAAAAACATTTACTTTCTGATTATCTGCCTGAAATAGTCAAATGTACAACAGGAAAAGAAATGCCAGTGTGGTGGAAATCATTTAGGCACAAAATACAATAAAATGTACACAGTGGAAAATGTTGAAGGAAAAGCCATAGAAAACACATTAAAAATACATTATTTTTAAAATTTATCTGAATAATACTTTTCATAGGTCTGACTTGTATCTGAAACAATTTAATGAATTTAAAACAGGTCTCTTAAAATATCCTTTAATTAAAAGAGAACACATTGTTCCTGCTTTTCTAACAGATTTTATGTTTTCAGATATATAACTGGTCACTGAACCCAAGCAGTCTTCACTGGAAATTTCTTCATTGTATTCAGGTGATTAATGTTAGAATATTCATAATTTCCTAAAGAAATTTATAATGTTTATAAATCATAAGTAGTAGCCAATCATCACCTTTATCATTGGTGTAAACACCATCTTATAGTTCAAATATGTCTCTTTACAAACAGTTTTCATTTCTGACATTATAAATCTAACACAAAGATATCAATCACATGGAATTATTCCCCACAACCTGTAGGTTAAAGAAGACAGAAATCTGGCTGCTGGGAGGGTGTCTGTGTTGGAAGCACCTGAACTAATCCCAGACAAGTGTCAGGTTGTGAGTTTTCTGCCCACCACATAAAAATGCCATCCAGGTGTTGGTATTTCCTCTCTTAATTCACTCTGCAGAGCACTCGCTGCCATGTGGACTGGCTCTGTATGGATAATCTCATTACTGGCTTTGCAGCTGTTTGATTTTACTCAAAGGTCAGCTTTGATGTGATTTCTATATCCAGGTCTCCCTTAAATCATGTTCTGAGGATGACCTTTGGCAGAGCAACTGTGCCTGGAAACGGTGATGTTGCAGTTTATTTATACAACTTTTCTGAGCCCTAATTTTTATTTGCTGATTGGATGTGACAAGTGCATTAATTCCTACTTTGTCAAAGTTCTCTGATATAATAGAGTAATTGGGTGTAGAGGAACAGGGGGGGAAAGAAACTTAAAAAAAAAAAATGCAAACCCTGAAAAGGTAGTCTTGAGAATGAATTTCCCCATTGGAGATAATTGCTGACTGGTAAGAATGTAGCACAATGCAACTAATTTTTATACAATATGGAACATACAATGTGTTGCATACAATGCAACATGTAAAATGTATGTATATATTTTTATGAAATATATACCTATATTTTATATGTTGAAACAATGAAAATGTGGTGAAAAACAAAACTTATAACAGGGTGTGTCCTACAATAAATAAGAATATGATCTCCATTCCTGGTTAGAACAGTTTCATAGGTTATTTCAAGTCAGCGCTTACTGGAAATTCAGAGAAATAAAATGACACTTGTTTTGACATTTGCTAAAAGGTATCTTAAGCAAAAATTACCATTAGGATAAACCTGAGGCTGCAGGAGTTTATTTATGCTTTATGACGCCTTATGTGCACTTAGGTCCCTGGTACAACCTTGATCCTGTAAGTGCTTAGGCATCCAGGTTCTCAGCAGTCAACACTGGGCATTTGATCAGCTTCCCTCATTTTCAGGGTGATGCTTCTGTGGTCACAACAAGCAGCCATAAGGGTATGTGAGTTTGTAGAATTAGGATCTGTATTAAATACTGTTGTATCTATATTTTGAGTCTTAAGTACGAGTCAAGAAAGACAATTATCTGCAACATTAATAACCTAAATTTATCTTTAAGTCTTTCATTGCTATTGCTCACTGGCTGGATTTTTAAAGAATAGGTGAGGTTTGGGCAAGCAAATTTGTTTTTTCTACAAATATTTAACCTCGTACTTGTGAGTGTAACAAGTAGTCACAACGTTTCTTAGGTACGAATTAAACTCATGTCAAATGAAGAGGCCATTTATCCCTAAGAACAGGTACTTAACTAGAATTATAATTATAGTGGCATAAAGTAGTTATCTACTGTGAGTTATCTGGGCTACTTGGATATTTAACTGAGATTTGTAAAGAGCTATCAATTTCATCCTGAAGTCAGTTTCTGGTCAGGTTTCCTGTAATGCACTCGGTGTTTACTTCTCAGCAGCAGCTGCAGAGCTGGCTTGGCTCAGAGGTTGCTATCTCAAGTGATATGAGGTGAGCCTCCCTTCCACAGCTGTTGCTGACCACGGAGGAGAAGCCAGCTGACTTGTCTGGGAGGAATGTCTCCAGTTTTGGATAGAGGGTCTCTACCCAGCAGTCTGTCACAATGGCCACAGCAACACACTCCCTTTTGGAGAAATTCCCAGCCTGACTCTATGAATGTACAACTCTGTAGGCAGCACTGGCCCTGCTGGGCCCTCTTCTCAGTGGGGCACAAGGAGGGTACAAGCAGAAGATGGAGTGATTAGTACCTCCGTTACTTGAAGACTGGAGTCTTATCCAACTTCATTTTGGAAACAGAATAGTAATTTGCTTAGCAATTTTTTCAGGAGAGTCACCTTAAACACTGTTTATTGTGAAGTGGATTTATATTTTGTCACCTCACAGTGATCTAATATATCTCAGAGCCATTTTATGATCTGGAACATTTGAATATTCCAAGTTCAGATATGTTACACAATGAAAGGAATAGCTAATAAAAACCTAAAACCAGAAATTGTGCTTGCATGTTTTGGCTCTGATATTAGAAAACAGGGTGAAAGGACGCAACAGTCCTGCATCTGGAATGAACACAGCATCATAAATTGCACTGCGGTGTCTTCAAGAGGGATGCTTTGAAGGTAAATTTAGGATGAAGGTGCCAGATACAGTATATTTTTATCCTCAGAAGCTTCAAGTTCAGTGAGGTACAGAAAACACTAAGAGGATTACACTAAGAGGGGAAACAGCTCTGATGCATGCTCTCGATGTGTGTACTTTAAAAACATCTTCAGATTTAGGTATTAGAGCTGAGCCCCTGGCTGTTACTTTTAATCTTTTATTGCCAAATAAAACCTATCCAGCAGAGGAGAATTCAGGACGTGTAATCCTTGTGTATAAGCCTGGGATTGTAGCTAACCTTGACAATTACGGCCTGTTGTCCTTTTATCACTGAGGAAGATCATCTCTAAACCAGCAAGCTGGGACAGACAATCATCAGCTGATATAATCTCAGAACTTTATCAGATGTTCTGGGATTTTTTAGAGGCCTGGGGGGAGAGTTGTTTTTGGGATCTTGGTTTTGTAGGGTTCAGCAGTCTATTTCTGCCAAGATTTAGAAGCATTGTTGTGTATGCTTTGGTGTTCTTGATCTGTTGCAGAATGTGGAACAATTTAGATTTCTTCCTGAAGATTGCTAATTTCTTTCGTTCATACCAGGAAATTTTCAGTGTTTTGCATAATTCAAGTCTGATTTTCCATTGTGCTGTTGCATTTTATGTATAACCATTCAATAGTCAAGGCATTCTGAATAGAAGAAAGCATAATAGAGGAAAATAATTGAGACCCATTTATGAGTTAAACACATTAAGTAGAGCTTCAGTTCTTTACTATGAATACCGTATCAAACTATTTTTATTAGAATAATATGAAAAAATGAAAAAACTTTTACTGCCTACAGTTTTGATTTGATTGCCCTGGCATTCATTTTGAAGCCTTTCCCCCTGATATTTTACAAAATATATTACAAGGTTTTGCTTAGCTAAATACTGAACAAATAATTTTTATTCTCTAATTGTTTTTTCCCGATAGGCTTTTATTAGATGCCTTATACTCCTTTCTAAGTTTTACAAATTAATTTAAGAGAATTTGATGTTTATCTTATGAATGCTTAAGGAAAACTCAGAAGTATCATAATAGCACCCTGTCTGTGATGTGTGATACAATAGTTTTGCATGGCACAATAAAGCAATCTATGTAATTTGTCTTGCTCTTTGTAAACTTAACAAACTTTTTCTCTTTGTTTGCAGTTTTGACTGTTTTATCTCATTTAATTCCCCTCTAATTGATGGGATGCTAGTCTTGAACAAGCTGTATTGAAAAACTGAAAAATTTTAAGCCCCTCAAAACAAAGTTAACAGTCAGTTTTGAAATGTCCATGGAAGGGCAACAAAGAGAGATGAGTCTTCCACTATATTTGCACTCTTTCTGAATTATGGCTATTTTTCTTATGACAATCAGGGTGGATTCTTCAAAGTTGAAAAGTGTGGACTAATTTAAATTTCAAAGAGAACTGAATTTTAGAAAGTGGGAGTTTATACTGGGCAGGAAAAATAATTTCTCAGGCTAAGACAGAAACAAGATATCACAAAATGATACTCCTTAGTTTAGTTGCTATGAGGTAAACTCTAGTTTCTAAAATTTTGCCAGTGTGATGATTGTAAAAGTCGTAATGGGGAAAAATGATCTTAAAATGCTTCTAGTATAAATAAACTTTTCCCCTTTCCCCTCCCCCAGTGTTCACACAGTAGGGGAGAGGAGAGTTGGCTCTTTTGGGGTTATTTTCCCTGTACTCTGATCCAGTGACAGAGGAAGCTTTACTATGCTTGGAAGGAATTGAGGTGTCTAAACCTTGTGGTCATGGAAATGTAAGGTGATAAGAGAAAGTAGTTCATAAGGAAAATAAAGTTAGAACTGAAATTTTTTAACTAATCTTCCTTGAAAAACACATGGCAGAAAGTAACACTGTAATTTCAAGCAATTTACTGTCCTTTTGAATGCCCTGTAAAGACCATAAGGAATAGAAACATAACTGAATATCAGACAATCCCTAAACTACAAGCTTGTTTGAAATTGCCCCCACTACTATCTGATTTTAAACTTAATTCACTTAAAATAGCTCTTTGCAACTCTTCAGATGTTCAGGTAAATTACCTACATCAGTAAGTTTTCCCAGGGAAGACTAAAGTTAGCACACTTGATTCTAGGATTCTATTCCAAATATATTTTTTTCAAAATCCGGATTCAATTCTTAGATTCAATCTCTGAGGGGTTATTTTCCCTCTGTAATTCAGCCCTGTGTTCCTGTTTCATCGGGTAGCTTTGGAACACCTAAGAGAGCCTTGCCATACCTGCAGGAGGTTAATAGTGAGAGGAATCCACAGGCTCTTTGGAGGTCAGTGCTGGGGGAATGAAAGACAAGGTTTGAAGGAGGATGTTTAGTGATTGTAGGATGAAAAGTGTTTCCATTAAGGATGATTAAACATTGAAACAAGGCACCAGAAGTGTTATGGAATCTCAGTCCTTGGATGTTCTCAGGACCTGAAAGAACTCATCATTGAGCAACGAGGCTTGAAGTCAGGGCTGCCCCAGCTCTGAACAGGACTTTGGAGCAGATAAACTCCTAAAGTCCCTTGCACCATTGTAATGGGTTAAAATTCAAAAACCAGGCAGAAACACCAAAATATGTAGTAGTTATCACATTCGCCTAATTTTCATTTTAGTGGAATAGGATTAAAAGAAAAGCAAAACAGGTTCAATTTAAAAATAGAAACAGTTAGATTTATTAACATACAGTAAAGGTAAACAAACAAAAACCAACCACGGAACCTTCTCAAAAACAACACCCCTCCTCCCTAGCAACAATCTACTTTTCCACGAAAACAATGCAAGGAGACAAAACATCAGAACTCTTAAGTCAGTAGCACTTAATAAAATTGTCTTTCATTCAGTCTTTTGAGAGAGACAAGTCCCTCCTGATTCTTCTGGTAACTTTCCACAAGAGACACAGTCTGTTTGTGGCTTCCAGCTCTTACAAACACAGCCCGCCCGACACTGCATCTGTGAGCTTCCCAAATGTAGCTTTTCCCATG
>WBMY01017626.1:346920-394831 GCA_013397315.1 Donacobius atricapilla
AATTGAAGCCTCTATAATGTGACAAAATTATTTTAAAAAAATTTAAAGAAATATATTCATTTAGCTATTGATGTCAAATCCTTCAAGAGCCTGAAAAAAATCCACTTTTTGGAAAAGCCACTCTTTCTATTTGGCTCCTGTAAAAACAGCTGCAACATTCACTCTAACTAGACCTAGGCCATCCCAGAAGAGGCAAGGGAGAAGATCTCTTAATAAATTAGACCTATTACCTTGTTCAGCATGACATCATTTGCTAGGATAGATGTGTTCCCAATGGCACAGCTCCAAGGGTCACTGTGCCTTTTATGCCTGGACTTTCCAGAAAAGAAATGGCTGCATGGGATAGGCTGAATGTTTTACTAGACCATTGGGCACATTGATTTTTATTTTCATGGATATGTAGATCAAATTGAAATAACCTAAAGGGGCTGATGTGATACCCTGGGACTGTTAGACATGTCAAGATTGTAGGAAGTCTGTATCTTTCTGCTTCTTGGTACTCCCCGTAGAAAAATAGCGTGGGGTGTCATTGACATCTGTCACTTGCTGACACTTAGGGGGAAAAATAACCCCTACCTCTGCCAGACATTCTCTAGATGTGTCCCAGCTGAATAAGATTGTGTGCTGGACCTAGTTTTGATTTATTTACATTTAAAACAAGTGCTATGCAAGTCAGATGCACATGATCCTGGCTGGCTGATATATCCTTAAGCAACTGTCTGCATATTGGCATGTGAAGAATTCTTTCTTGCCTGATGTAGGACACTACTTCAGAAATGTGTTTTTGTAAACACCCTGAAACTACAGGGCAAGAACAGCTTCTATTTGAAGGCTTGATAAAATTGCATTTATTTAAGAAACCTCTGTTCAATTGTCATGTTAAAAAGAAACTATTTATACAAACATAGAAGATCAAAATTCACAGAGAACAAAGAAATCTGGAAAACTGAAATTAAGAAAAAATAAACCAGCATAAACCAAATACTATTGGAAATTTGGAGTACTGAATTTGCCAGGGATTTTTAAAGATTTTTTTTACATGAATATTTTTTCACCCAAGGCTCAAAAAAAAAAGGTTACATAGGTTATGTAGATCTCAGAGAAAGTAGGAATATAAACTGTATTTTAAACATCAGGATCATAAATATTGCTGTATATGTGCAGTGTCTTTTCATTTCTTGAAGCTGCTTTGCAGCTTAAAAACATTTAGGTAAAGTTATCTTTATACCATACAAATTTAGCAGATATATCTGTGGAAATAAGTTTTGTGACTACCTAATTTTTTGTTCAGCTGATAAAAAAAAAAAATCTAATGTTGCAGATCTTGTCAGACTGACAGGGAGATTTCAGTTTTGGCTTTCTGTCAGGAATACCTACTTTGTATTTTCTTCTTAGCATGACTTGTTCCCAACTTTCACAACTGGAATAAAAATATTTTCTCTCTTTTGATATATAAAGGCTGGTTGTAGTGAAGGAGTGACCAGAAGAAACTAGTCAGGGAAAACTTATTCATTTTATGTAGTTTGACTCATGATCTGATTTTCACCTTTTCTTTAACCTATAAATAAATAAAATTTGGACTGGTTTCAAGAACCTTACTAGAAAGTCTTAACATTCCAATACATTAGGCTTTCAAAGCTCTGTAATATTTTTTGGTAAACCTTCAGAGACAGAGGCAGTTCTGAGGTTGCAAGTCAGGTTGATGTTATTATTCTAGGTAATTTTTTTACTTTCTGATGTATTTCATGATTATTTTATTAACACAGATAGTGAAATAAAATGCTACATATGTATACACACTTATATATCTTTGGATTCACAGGTATTATCTATTATGTTGAGAAAATGAACGAAGCTCCATCAGGCTGGTGAGCAGTCACCAGTGGTACTCCCGAGGGTTCAGTTCCAGGGCCATTTCAGTTCCATGTTGTTTTCAATGATCCCAGTGCAGGATTTTTATGCATCACTGGCAAGTTTGCAGCTGATGCCAAACTGGGATGTGCTGTTGACTCTTTTGAAAGATGAGACACCTGGCAGAGGAACCCAGATGCACTGGAAAATTGGAGAAAGGTCAGTGTGATGGGATTTAACAAGTCCAAATGCTGGATTCTGTATCTGGGATGGAGTAATAACACCTGGTATAGGTATAACTTGGGAGAGGAGAGTCTGGAGAGCAGCCCTGCAGACAGAGATCTGGGGGTGCCTGTCAGCAGCAGAACAGGAGAAGGCAGCAGTGCGCCCTGGCAGCCTGGAGGGCAAACTCCATCCTCGAGGGCATCAAACACAGCTCAGCCGGCCCAGCACAGGAACTGATTATCCTTGATTATTCTGCTAAGTCCAGCCTTGGTGGGGCCTCACCTCGAGTACTGTGTGCAGTTCTGGGCCCCACAGGTTGGACGTGAAGCTCCCTGAAAACATCCAGAGAAGAGCAACAAAGCTCATGAAAAGGCTGGAAGGGATGTGATATGAGGAGCCACTGAGCATTTTGGGCTTGTCTAGTTTGGGGAAAGGGAGGCTGAGGAGCAACCTCATTGCTCCCCACAGTTTCATGGGGTGGGTAAGAGGAGACAATGGCAATCTCTCCTCCCTGGGATCCAGTGATGAGTAGAAAAGGTTCAAAGCTCTGCTGGGGTAAGTTCAGACTGGATATGAGGAGGCATTTTTTTATGGAGAGCTGCTCAAATGCTGGAACTGCTTCCTAGAGAGGCAGGTGATGCCCCAGGCCTGTCATGGTTTGGAGACATTTGAACAATGACCTTCATCATATGCTTTAACTTTTGGGCAGCCCAGAAGTGCTATGGGAGTTGCATTGTAGGCCATTTCCAACAGAACTGGTCTGTTTTAGACAGAAAAAAATATTCAGAAATCTGTTCTCTTTTTTCTTAATTAATGTGTTTGGGTTCAAATGCTTTTTTGAGGTTCCCATTTAAAAAGTAATGAGAAATATAATAATAATATAATTCTGAATCTGATTTAAAAATTCCAGTGTTGTCAGTATCATATAGAGCTGGTAAACTGCTCTGGTTGAGGTAGTTTTCCTGATTTAATTTGCACTATTATTAACATTAATTCATTTTCACTCCAAAAAGTCTTAAGACATGACTCATTTCCCAGTTCTTTTATTCAACAGAATAAGCTGCAGAGGACTTAATTCTTCTCCACATCTTTATTTACTGCATTAGATGCTTATTTATCATGTTAGCTTCAGAAATCAAGTGTTCGTTCCAGGTGAAGGCAGGCTATTTGAAGTATAAATACTGTTTTATCTGCTAATTTATTTTTGAGCTCTGGTAAAATGTGGGTTTTGGAAACAGTAAAAGTATTACATTATACTTGCATTTCCCAAGTAATGGATTTTTGTGGGGATTTTTCTTATTTGTTTTTGTTTTCCCTTTTCAAAATGAAGCTTTCAATGAATTGCTAGTTTGATGTTGTGATGTCACTGCATTATTATTGTTCATGTGATTTCCATAAATATTTTCTATTTCATGAGAAAATAGAAACATATTGTATTTTATTAAAACCTTTTTAAATGGAGCAGAACCTGTTCATAATTTTAATTGAGAATTTTTGTTTTTATTTTGGTCTTAATCCTTTGTTTCTTGAATTGCAGTGCTTTCTTATTTATTTATTTCAATTATGTACCAAAAATGATCCTTTTTTCTTTAATATGTGTCACCTGTGATGACAAAGGGTCAGTGTTTAGAAGTGAGGCCACTCTAAAAAATCTAAAGATTGATTGGCATCTAAAATCAATTGTTTGCTTCTCTGCTTTTATATATCTTTGTTAACAAAAGCTTAAAACACATTCTGGGATAGAAATTAAGACTACTGAGCTCAAGCTGTATATGTTACTAACACCTTCTATTAGCAGTTAACAAGCACACAATACAAAGAATTCATTTATTGAACAAGTATGGCCAAACTTTAGTAAATAGTGAAATGTTCTTTGATTAGGTTTGGTTGTCCTTACTCTTGCATAGTTGAAGAAAATTATCTTTTGAAAAATAGATAGTAGATTAAAACTCAAATATTTTCCTGGAAAAAAATAAATTGCTGAGAGGTTCCTTTCCAGTATGTTTGGTCAGATCGAGTGTTTAAATGGCATCAAAACTCCAACAATCTGAAGAAATGGTGACCATGTTCCCATTGTTTTGTCTGTTATCTGGAATTGTTCCAGAATGATCCAGATCAGTAAATAAAAATTAAGTTGACAGCTGCACCATTCTTTTTTTCTCTATGCACACTGATTGTTATTTATACAAAAAATATAGTTTGAATGTCACAAGGAGAGAGATTTCTGAAGTTTCTGAGAGTTAATACCTATAACACTGATTCTTGTCTGTGTTTCTTTTTATCAGGAAGAAATAGTAATGGTTAATAGCAGATCTCTTTGGAAAATGGTGTGTTTCTCCATATATTTCACATTCACTTTATCTGTAGTGTCATGTTATTTTAAGTTGCAGCATATGTAGGCCAACAAAAGCTGACATAAAGGAAAGCAGCACAATACAGGGTAATGATATGTGACACATCCAGATTGAGAAGGAAACTTGCTTTCTTGGAGCTAATACCTACTGCTTACTGTCTTTGCCATGAACATACCCTCCTCTCTGCATATACCCTATGCAGTTAAAAAATCCTTATGTGGAAATACTGATGTAAAAAACTACTGGTTTGTTTTGAAAAAAGTCAGTAAAATCATCAAGTGTTTTTGAGATGTTGATTCATAATTCAATCCTTTTTTTTCCTTATTCAAAAATCATTCTTATGCAGCAACAACAAATTAATCTTGATATTTTCCCTTACATTTTAGTCAAAATATTAATATTTAATGTTATCCATGTTTGTGAAATGCCAAGTTATGTGCTTTTATTCAGGTAAACCTTATGGACAACTTAAACAAAATATAATTCGATGAAAGGTAAATTTAAAATACAAATAAATGAAAGTATAAGTCAATTATCTAGAAAGCAATCAAGATAAGCTAATCAAGCTCTTTAACATGCTCTGAATTTTGGAGATTTTTATATTTTTCACAATAAATTGCATCATAAGGGTGTGCCGTGAAAGGAAAATATATGCTAGACCTAGTGGAATATATTTTTGACCAGAAATAAAATTTCCAAAATACAGTGTTTGCTTAAGGGTTAAACGAGCTGGGAAATGAGTTTTCTTATCCTAGGAAAGTTTGAGGCTTGTGTTGTGTTTTGCACTGGGAGTTTGCTTTGTCTCTTCACCTTCCTGAAGAGAGGTTCCCTGGAATACCTGTGGGCGTTGTGCAGCATAAAGGAAAAGCAGCTGCGTGGTCCTGTGCCAGGCAGACAGGGATTCCCAGCCCAGATCCCATGCTGCTGGCACCCTGGCACAGGTGTGCCACCCAGGGAACTGGATCTGAGTGCAAATATGGGTAATCGCTATAATTTCACTCTGTTAATTTTAACTTGTGTTCTCCTTGCATTCATTGCATGGCTGCCAAATGCTTTCTTCTGTCACATGAGCGGCAATGCCACAGGCCCAGGCAGAAAAGGTGAAAAGGGATGGAGAAACCACCCAGAATCACTTTCCTTATCAGCACTCCTGGTAAAGGGAGTGTTAAGTGCTTGTAGGGGAAGAATTTGTTTAAAGAAATGCAATCTTACCTCATTATTCGTGCAAACTAGTCTGAAAATATACTATGAATCCGAGTTTATTTACTCAGAATTAAAATGTAGATGGAACAATGAAGTGGGAGATAAATGTCTCAGAGTATTTTGTCTATACAAGCTGATAAACAGCGGGATAGTCACTGCTATTGATTGGTGAAGAATGTTTTTCCTTAAGAAATAAAAGCACCCCACTGTTTATTGTATTCTTGCTATTGAAGGGATTTATTTTAAAGTAAAATATAAGTGGTCCTAAATTGAAAATAGCTGCACTCATGGGAAAAATCTGAGAGAAGGCTCAAGAAAAAGTCATGCAACTGAAGCTAAACAGTTGGAATTTTCCAGTAGAAATCAAGATCAAAACAACTAAATATGTTAATATTACTGAGTATTCTTAAGATACAAGAAAAAAAATCTTCTCAGAACTCAAAGTTTTGGTATTTTACTTTTCACTTGAGCTCAGAAGGTTCACTGAATCTGTGGGTTGCCCATTCAGAATTGGCTTTGGAAAATATGCCCGAGTGTTTAACAACTGTAGTATTACCTGCCTTATTAATGAAATGGCTTATGTTTATTCACTAATGAGTGATGAAACAGAAAAATGTGGCTTTTCTTGTACTTGTTGTACATTTCATTCTGTAACCTCAAGGCTTTAATAGATCATTGATTTCAATTTGTTAAAGTGTTATCTGTCATTTTCATAGCTTCTGGTCTTGATCCAATTAATCTTGATCTACCTAATATCTATACATTTTCTGTTAAAAAATAGTGTAGGTGCTCACAGAACCTTAAACTAAAATTTCCATCATAAATAAAAAATATTTTCTGTAAGTAAGGGTTCTTCCTATTTCATCATGAGGACAGTGGAGGGAGTTCTGCTGGAGTTGAAGTAGCACCTGAGAAAGTGCCATGGTGCCTCTTCATGGACTGAGCTAAAGAAATAACATGGCAGATACCTCCATGGTACAAAATCTGGATTTTACAAGGCTAAGTAGATGAGATGTTAATGCCTCAAAGTCAACAGATCATAATTTGTGAATGTCCGTCTTTTTTTATTTGGGACATTTTGCCACATAAGCAAGGATCAAAAGAGCATTAATAAGGCAAATTGACTTAATTGAGGAATTAAACCAGTAAAATTCACTCGGATTTCAAAATCAGGAAAACTTTTTCTGTACATGATATGTCTTGATTTCAGAATATGCCATTTTAAAGTCTTTTAATGTACTACATGGAAATGTACAAAATTAACTAATTAAATACCACCAAAAGACAGGGATACAAAATTTTATTTCTCTGTATTTATAAGAATTTTCATTTTGAGCACTGCTGGTCTTTATTCTTAAACTGATATATATAAAATTCAAATATTTTTGGTTTTTCATTTTAGTGCATATAAAAAGGTCATTATTTAACCCTGAAGACTTTGCGAAACACCAAGTTCTGTCCATGCAGGAGCTCCTGTGACATTAGTACATCAACAGCTACTTTTCCCATTGTTCCCTGGTGTTTAGACTGTTGTGATTCTGCTGATGCAGCTGATGTTTTTCTTCATTATTCCTCTGCCTTTGTCCTTTCCTACAGGCTTACCCTGAGTTTGTCCTGACCTACCTAGAGGAGCTAAATGAAAGAGAGGAGGTGACCCAGACAGAAAACCGTATTCACCATGGGGCCTGGTCTGCAGCTCATCAGGAGATAGACAGCAGCTCAGCAGAAGAGGTCACAGTATTAAGCCAGAGGCAGGTCAGAGACAGTCCTTTCAAAAACACATTTTGAAAAGAGAAATATCAGTGTGGAAGTCATCTTATTTCCTTTAAAAAAATAACCCATTTGATTTCTTAATTTAATAAGGTATTTATATATTAGGCAAATAATAGTTATATGTGAGATTATAGAGGAATAAAAAATTACATATACTTGTGTCTCAGAGCAGTCTATGCTCATAGCCCACATAGGACAAATTTTTGAAATTTCTGATTTTCTATGGGGAAAAACTCAAGGAAGGAAGAGAAACAAAAAAAACCCCGCCAAACCACTAGATCTCTAGATCTGTGCTTCTTGATGCATCTTGACACAGCTATTTGTATTTCTGACATTTTCTGCTAATCAACAGCCTTGCATGAAAAAGTAGACACACATTATTTTAATTAGCGATATATAAATTGCATGGTTGTACTTTCATCTCTTAGGTTCTGCAAAAAAATGTCAGCAACCCCAATCAGAAACAACTTTCAGGACCTTTGGACGCCCATTTAATGCCCGCAGATCCCCTGGGGGAGACTACACAGCTGACAGTGGCACTGGTGAGGAAACTAGAAGAGAAACATCCTAAGGCCTCAGCTCAAAGGTAAGCCACTGACAGAACTGATATTTATTGTTCAATGACATTAGATGTTTTCCTTCAGTTTCATGTAAGATTGATTTCCTGGATATTATTGAAATATCTCAGAAACCCTCTGGCTGATAAGCAAACAGGGATTTTAACCAAAATTAATGAAAAGGGGTGACATTTATGTGCTTCTTTTCTTTTTTTTCTTTTTTTATTATTTTGAAGATTGATGTGGATGATGTTTGGTAGTAATTACAAGCTTACTTTTAAATTTTTTATCTACAAACCTCACATTGTGCAAATTACATAAAGAAAGAGGACTTGTATCAACATTATGACCTATTTTGTGGCACAAGACTTAAATATAAATAGTAAAGGTTTTGTTAGAAACCTGAAGGTCATGCTGAGCCAAAATACTAAGTGACAGTCACTTTCAATGTAGGACTGAATTTTAATTTCAATAAAAGATAAAGAGTAATGGTCTTAATTGCTTCTACTTGCAGCAGGCAGAAAACTTGATCTTTCATTAGATGACTGAAACTGTCTCTTACAAATGGCATTTGGCTAGTTATCTTTGAGGTTTGGGGTATTTTTAGAGCAAAACATATTAAAAATGGAGCTCCTACTCAGATGAAAGACCACAAGACATCACTTGCTATCAGGAATAAAGTTGAACTTCTAAAGTTGTTACTACTGCCAATGACAGGAATTTGCAGATGATTCAAGCAGCAAACTGGTTTGGTTCATCTAAGTTACTGTAACTCTTCCCCTTAGAGGACTCATAGATTGGCTCCTCTGATCCTCCTTCAAAGACTACGATTTCAGGTGTTTCCTTAATAATATTATTTTACAAATATTGAGTCCTTTTGCATCTGACATGTTTTCCAAAATGTGCCTGAAGACTGTGACATGACTGAGGTATTTGTAAGTGTTGGCTGTCAGTAGCTTTTGGGGAGCTGCAGAGGTAGAGCTTACCTGTATTTTGAGTAGTATTACTTTTATTTGATGAATCAAATAACTTTAAAAATGTATTTAAAATAAATTGTTAAACTAATAGTGAATTATCTTGTAGGTTTAAAATGTAAACTCAATTGGCTAATGTTGACTATATTGACTCTTTCAAAAGATGCCATCTGCAAAGTAATGTGAGGATTTAACCACCATAATTTGCTCCTCTGTGCTTTGAGTATGGATTTTTGTGCTTTAAATGCCTATGTCATGTGATGTCAGGGTCACTAAAAGCTGTTTAACTTCACTTAAGTACAATGGAATAATGGAATTTTCAACTAAACATCTATGCTTTTAGCCTCAGATAACAGGATATAACTATTAAGCTAAAAGTCTCTTCTTGCAGAACAAACATACTTGATTTAGAAAGCTCTCTGCAGTCAAGATCTTCCAAAAGCAGATTTCTGCAGCCTGGAGCATTTTCTTGAACTTGAATTAGATATGGAAAAATACAACTTAATACCAAAATAACATTATTTTGTTGTCAGAAATATTTGGAACTAAATACCAATTATAACAATATTAATGTATTCTGTTAAACAGCTGCCACATCCTGCTCTGTAGTTTGTAGAATTCTTTCAGTGACTGAAAGGTGATGTAAGATTAGGAGACAGGATCACTCAGTACCTCCCAAAACAGGGGTAACTGCAGGAGACAGGATTTTATCTCCTGCGATTTGAAAAGCTGTTCAATTTCCAAATAGCAAAAAAACAAAAACAAAAAACAAAAACCTTGTTTTACAAAATAATGTGGAAAATGCCATAAGCACAAATGAGGTATGAGCTGTGTGTTAGAGGGAAATATATCTGTGTTCTAGAACTGTTTCTGTTGGTCCAGCTACACGAGTTGATAAAGTGAAGATTACAGTCACTGTTCCTCCAAAGTTCAACTAGGTTTTGTGAATCTTTTGGTCAATGGCCCCACTCAAAAGGTTTGTCGATTTTTGTAAAACTCTGACTTACTGAGAGGGAGACTTAGCTGCCCAGACACAGGTGTTTACAGTAATTTTGAGGTGTTAAATGGGGCATCACCAGGCATCCAGCTGCTTTGGAGTGCTGCAAGTCTCCTGCCAGCACTGTGATGGATTTGTGAGAACCAGGTAGACCCTTTGGGTACACTCAAATACCAGCCAGTGTGTCCCTTTAAGCTGTTGAGTCCTGCCCTAAATGTTTTTCAACTTTGTTTTACACGAATATGCATTTCAGAGGTGTCATTCTTAGTGTTTGTTTTGGTTTGGTTTGGTTTCTAAGGAACAGCCACCCTTTCACAGTGAGCCACAACAGCCAAAGAAAACCTTATTCTCTAAGATGGGATAGGGAGAGCACGATAATAGGGTTAAGTTTCAAATAATTTAGTTAATTAGTTTGCAAGACTGTCTGTTTGCAGAATTTTCATATTTTCAGACTCTCTTCCCTATTTATTTTTGCTAGTCGAAGGCTGCACTCAGTCCCTTTCTTACCTGCACAGTGTTTAGCAAGCTGCACATTATCCTGTGATACGTGTTTAGATAACTATAGATAAAGATATGTTTAAAGATAACAATGAAATTAAATTCCTTTGTTTTGGGTTTTTTTTCTGTGTGTGTCTTATCTTAGTGGTTTTAGCAAATTCTTAGTCTCTTTGCAGACATCTTAGTAAGTGTTCTTTCCAATGTTGTTTACTTAATGTATCTCACACTTTCAACACTTTGCACAATACATGATGCCTGTAAGATAGAAAAACAAGAGCTTTATCTCTGATTTACCTGACTGAATTCCTGAGTTTCCATGTGAGAGGTGAAAAGCTTATCACTCCAGCAAATACCATTGAGGAAAAAGTGATGGGTCCCAAATAGACCAGAATCCAACAGAAGGTAGTTGCTAGACACGAGGATCCGAGATGCTGAGAAGACCTGGCTTTTAGGATAAGGTTGGGTAGAGCATTGAGCTGTGTGACTGTGATTTATGTACTTCCCTCAGAGCACAAGAGCTAATGGCTTAACTAACTAATGACCACTGATTTCCTTACCATCCTTATTTGCATTCCCACTATTTGTGTGTGGGAAATGGCTAATCCATTGCCTCCTTTCACTTAAAAATAGTTTGGAATGGACACTTTTATAAAAAATGATATATTATTATCTTTGCTGGGTCAAGATAATAACTTAATGATTTAGGTATTGTGGAAATGTAACCCCTGTAAATTCTGGCAGTGTTTTAAATGACTTCTCTTATTGTTGTGACTTTACATGTTGGGCCCAATGAGGAAAGTAAGAAAGTGCTCTTGCATCAGCTACAACAGATTTGTGCTGTCCTAGCAGTACATTTGGGAATTGTTCCTTTAAAAGGTACTGGTCACCTTTCTAAAATTAATCACCTGTTTTAATGCAGTTTTGGTTTCAGGCCTTAGTGGATCACTTTGTTTCTATAAGTAAGCTTGGTTTCAGGAGTTGCTGGATACTTGGTCTCTAACCCAGCCCTGCATTTAAGTATGCTCCAGATTCAGTACAGGCTAGGTACAAGCACTCTTGGATCCGAGTCAGAATATTTATGACCTTGTCATGTTAACTACTAAGACAGATCCATCCGGGACACTTGGTTTCATTTTAATTTTTCTGGAACACTTGGGCAAATTCAGTTGTTACATTTTTGTAAGACTTGCTGTTATAGGGAAAATGACTAAGGAATAGCCCCAAGGAAATGGAAATGTTCTCCCACTTCCATTGTTACAGCTAAGCAGATGCTTGACCTTGATTCTTGATACTCTGTTCATTCATTTTAAAATCCACATGGGCAAAACATAGGTAAAAGTCATGATCTATGTTACTCCATGAAGACACATAAGAATGTATTAGAAGCACTAATTTATTACTGGGGTATTTTAAAAATCTATACACATTCCACCAAAAAAAAAAAAAAAAAGAAAAAAAAAGAGAGACTGTGCTCTAGACTGTATTTTCTCTCCATTTTAGAAGTCTGTGTTCATCTTAAGTAACCCCTCAAATTTCTATTTGAGGAAAATCCTCTCTTAGAAAAACATCTTTTCACTGAGTTGCAATGATTTTTCATGATGTATCTGCCATGTAAGTGTTCTAAAGGTTAAAACTTCAAATTGGTGACAAATTAGCTTTCATTAACGGCTTTAGTCACATCTTGACAAAATTATTCTAATAGCTGTATCTGCTACAGTTACAAATCCAGTTCCCCACTTGTCACAGAGAGGAAATGTCATCTATCCATCTGAAAATGAATGTATATTAAACATCGCTTTCCCATTTGCAGAAAGCATTTGCAGATACATGTTTACATTAGTTTACTAATTTGAGGAGCTTACCTTTATTTAACTGTCATCAGAACTGGGGGGCTGAGGGGGTGTGGGGAAGTTTGCAGCAGCCGACAAAGCATGGTGACCCAGCTTGTCACCCAGTGACCTGTGAGAAGGAAATAATGAACTGTGAGTAGCTGTCATCCTAACTGCTTCTGACAGTTTGGCTATGGGCACATCTGTGTTAGTTGCATGGAAAGGCCTTTGTTGTTTTCCCACTAGTGACTTTGCAGACCGCTGTGGGCTTTGCTGGCTGCCCTGCTCCTACACTTCCCCTCCTTTTTCTGTAGTAACAGCAGCTGCCACTGATAGAGCTGACATTTCTTTTAATGATTTACTTGGCATTTATATCATTAAAGACAAGAAATTAAATTAAAATACAACAGTTGGTTATTGAAAATGAAAATATTCTCTAAATTCACATAAGTTCTGTTGCCACTATTTGTATAATCATTCTGTCTTGCCTGCATAACTTGCAGCAGTGTTCAGTGTCTGTTGACACCACTCCATCCCAATGTTTTGCTTAACTATTTGAGCGAAATATTGAGTTTTATGGTAACAACATTTTAAATAATCCAGTATACAACGAAACCAGGCAGCTTTTCATGGCTAAATGATGCATTACAAAATAAACAGTAACCTTCCCAATTAATTAACTGTTAAAGGTAACTGTTAAAGGTAACAATTGCTATTGCAGATTGACCAAAAGCTGCATGTCTTTCCTAGCACAGTAACGCTAAAACTTGGGTAACTTTGCTCACATTATGAATATTTCAGGTTAAATAAAGGCATCCCTGCTCTCATAATGGGATTCTTAGCTGATTTGTGAATGATGATTGTTAAGAACAACATAAAATCATGTCTTTTGAAAAGAGAATTACTAAAAAATTCCTCAAAAAGTGTAAAGCTGTTTCAAAAAAGTGTAAGGTTTTTCTGCATGGTTGCTATACCTTATTGCTTTTAAGTTGTAATATACTTGGAGTAGGTTGGTACAAATTACTTTGCAAGAGTTGAATATTCAAGACTACACTCACTAGACTGAAAGAGCATTGTGCTGGAACTAAAATCTTTTTGATTGTTTTACTGCTGCAGGTTTGGGGGGAGTTTATGTTGTCTTTTTGTATCTACACATTTTTTTCCTTATTCTCTTTATCTGATTCATGCCCCAAGCTCAAGCTGTCCTTAGTAGTGTTCACATGCAAGGAAAAAGAAACTTATATTTTACCTCTGTGGACACAGATTTCTGAATTGGTTCCTTTGAGGGCTGTGTGCAACCTGGTCTAGAATACAGGTCACAGTCTCTTGCCTAATTAAGAGGTGATGGAGCCACTGGATACCCACAACATTGGGTCCTGTTGCTCCATTTTTGCTTCTCACCAGTGCAATCCTGTGCCCTTTCCTACTTAAAAGCAGTGAAGTGAAGGCTTGTGGTGAACAGGAGGTGTGCAATCACAGCACAATTGTCTAATACATCACACATAGTTCAGGGGAGCATTGCAGGTGCTCTCTGTAGTGTGTGAGACAATTCTTCAGTCCCGCAGCTCTGCATGGAGCTGTTCAGCTCTACAAACGTTTGTGAGAGGAAGGTGAATGTATTGTCAAAATCTGAAATGATACAATATTTCTGGTGAAAGTAAATGAGAACTCTGGCACTAAAAGCATTTTTTCAACCTCACAGAAATCTGTTATTTCTCTTAAGAGGGGTTAATGCCACAGATGCTTGTTGAAGCCATGGAGTTGCAGAGAAACATCCATCAGATCTCAGAACTTGCTTATTTTTTGCAGAAAAATTGCCCGGCTATCATACCTATTTACATGTATCTGTATGCATTTAAGATAGTTAAAGGCATAATTTTTTGTACTAAACTATTATTCAAAAAATAACAATGGTGTATTGATACATATTGAAAAGTTGCAGAGATGACGGGCCTCAACTTTTACACATTTTGCCAGTTTTATTTGGAAACCCTATCCCTTCTTTTTCAGAGATTTTTAATATTCATTTGAGTTGCAGGTCCAATGGACTTATGGAAACAAAAATATCCTTTGCAATAGAATTTCTTTATATGTATTAAGATTGTTATATAGATAATGCATTTGAAGGGAAAATGCAACTTTTATTTGCTAGTTGGACATTTACTCATGTAAACTTAGTTTTCTTGCTATCATTGTCTTAATAGAACAATCACAATTAACCACTAGTTTAAAAATATCCACTGTTGGAAAAGTGTAAATCAGTCTTAAATTCCCAAAAAAGTGCAACAACTGCCTTTTGGATCTGTCAGTTTTGAAGGATAAAAAGATAATGAAAATTTTCAATGAAAAATTTACAAGGAGACATTTTTTTGCAACAGTTGGGTGCATTTTTACATTATGTACAAATTAATTTTTTCATACAAAATGCTAACTTAAAACATTTTCCATATTAAAAAAAAAATTATGGTGATATAATCTGAGGTACTATAAAATTCTAACAATTTCATGAGGTGAAATGTCTTTCAATGGCAGTTTTTAATATTTTTACAGGATATAATTCCTCCACAGATAAGTGTGTAAGTCTACATGAACTAAAATATAGCTTGTATAAGTAGCAGTCCAATTTTTTAACCTCCAAATAATTTTCAACCTTCAAACAATTTTTCATCATAGTTCTGTACAAAGGCCAATCATGTTCACAATTACTTGTTATGAGGTAATTTCCTTAATCTGTATGAAATACTCTATTTTTCTTTCAAATCAGGTTCAAATAGGCAAATTCTTTTTAGGTAAGTTGTACTTGAAAACTTAGACCTATGTTCATCCAGGTTCCTCTGTTTATCAAGTGCTTATTACCAGCTGATAATAAAAACAAACTGAATGAGTTAATGACCTTGAATAAGCAAGACCACAGCAGGAACTGAGTCACTGAAAACAGAACTATGGTTTACAAAGGTTGCTGCTTTTTCAATGCTTAACGTGTTGGAATAGGAGACAGATGGGAAAAAAAAAAAGGGTTTCCCAGTCAGGTATAAAGCAAGGCACTGCTGAATCCTTACTGATCTGTCAGAATTGAAAGGGTTGTAGTATTTTTGCTGTGCTGACTGTGGAAGAGAATTGTGCTCACAAACAATCTCACCATACTCTTATCTGAGGTGAGTTGCATCCTCAGTAAGATCAAATAAATATTAAAGTATAAATATTGGGTTGTATCCCCTCAACTCATGCCAGTCAGGTTTCAGGACTGGGCTTTCTGCCCTCACCCTATTCTGGTATTTGTGACACTTCATTACCCAGTAACTACGGCACCAAGTCATTTCCTTGCATTAGAAGAAACTCTTTTCAAATGAAAAAAATTCAAAATCAACACAACCTCACTCTTAAATCACTTCAGTATTTTTCACATCCTCATATAAGGAGGGCATGGAAAATACTGAAGGGATTTAATTATGAAGAAGGATGGGATATACAGAATACAAAATAACGGAATAGTAAATAAATTTAAGAGTAGTGCACACTCTCCTGAGGGGTTTTTAACAAGTTTCTGTTTGTTTGTGAGCTGGCTTTTGGATCCATGTAGTTTGGGGTGTTTTCTGTGTGTTTGGGTTTGTATTGGTTTTTTTTCAAAATAAGATTTTGTTTCTGGGTAAAGTGATACAAGAGAGAAAGTGTTTTTATTCTTAACTTATATATTGAAGTAATCATATCTCATTACCCAGCCATAATTTAATTGATGAAGATGAAATATGAGAATTTGTCCTAAATAACAAGGAAAAGTTGTTATTAGCTTGAACAGTAGTTATATCATAGTTTAGCAAGTTATGCTTGCTAAAAGTATGTGTATCTGGAAGTGACAGTGAAACTGAGGAGCTGGGCTGAATTTCTTTTGAGATAAAGCTTTCAAATGCAACAGATGGAATGCGGTTGGCTTTGGTTTTTTAGTGGGTGTTTTCTTTCTTTACTTTGACGATATGTGAAAACTCTGAGACCTAAAGTGAAAAAAGGTTAGAAAATGTGTGAGTGACTGAAATAGAGAGAATCTGATAGGTTTATAATGCAGTATGTGACAAAAGAACTTTATAAGAGGGCTTCATGCCAGCAATCCTCATGTCAGTGAAAAGTCTTTGGATATTAAAATTGAGAAATGCTGTTTTACTCACTTATCTCGTTACACGGAGCATAACCGCCACAAACACCCTGACAAAGACAAAACTGACAAATGCACAACCAATCTTCCCACCCCCAAAGACAAGAAAATTAATTCTGTGCTGTTGGAGCACAACTCAAGTCTTCTGCAACAATAATAGAGATTAATTTATAGTTGTGTAATTTGTGATTGCCCCCAATCCTCCAGTCATCTGCAGTTGATGGGAAAGGGTGTGAATGGCAAGAAACAGGGAGGTGAGCAGGGAGGAAAACCAAAGGCAGGCTGAGATTTCCCTCCTTGCCATGTGTGGTCTGTACTCCCCCAGTCATATTCTTAAAATGACAGAAATTAGAGAGGAGAAAGGTGTAACAATCATATTAAAAATCTTCTTAAATGCACAGGACTGTTTTCTACAGTATCTTCTGCATCACCTAATTCTTTTTTAAAGGGCTGAAATAACGAGACTCCTATCACTTCCCTTGGGGGTGTCTTTTCTGCAGTATAATAGTCGTCTTCTCTCTTAGGAATATTTTTTCTGACATCCAGCCAAAAAATATTGTCTGCTCAATTTACTCCCATCACTCCCTTTGTACTCTACAGGTTTCCACCTTTCCAATATTTTTGATAGGAATTTATCTTACTCAATGCAATGGTGGAGCTTAGTTTAGTTGTATGTTGTTATTTTGCAAACCTGTTTAATGAGGTATACCTCTGTCTAAATTACTTGCCTTACCTTGGCTCACCTCATTTCCTGAGGAATCTTGTATTTCATTCCAAAGGTGTTTACCAGGAAAAAGTTTGTATTCTGACATGCCACAAAGTTTGCATTCTGAAATACTCTAACCACCTTTTTTTTTTTTTTGCACTCCAACTCACATGCCTTTTACACTATCAGTTTGTTTGTGAGGAAATTCTGGTATTTAAGAGCTTTAACAGAAAGTGCTTTTTAAATTAAGCTTATCTCAGGTTTCCTAACACTCTCAGAATATGTAGGATGCAAAATTCAGGACTCTGAAGTGGGGTCAACACTCTAATGAACACTTTTAAAAATTTTTCCATAGGACAATATGGGATCTTAAACATTTGTATGATATTCAAAGTGAATGGTAAATGGTAAGGCCTGGTAAAAAATTGTACCTCTTAATAAAAACAGGTCTTTTAATAGGCCTGGGCAAATATTTTATTGTTGTAATGCCATTCAATAACAAACATCCTTAGATTAACTGGATTTTTTTTTCTATTAATGTAAACTTTGGCCTTAGTACATCTTGTTTTTCTGGCCATGACTTGCTATGAGAGAACTGTACCTACAAGGAGAGTATTTCTAGTGCAAACACATTTATTACCACTCAAGGTTTACAACTTAAGGCTTGTGTCGACATAATAGTAATTTTCTAATTACTTTCCACACAAGAAAAAAACTATACTGATGAAAGCCTAATTTCTGCTTTAATTTCAATGCTGGTGTGTCTATCACAGTATTGCACATAACAGTTTTCCACACAAAACCATTCAAAAATTATTAAGTTAGTGCATAGATTTATTTTTTTTTAATAACTTTACTTTCTGATCTTTAAGAATTTTCTGTGGCTACATGGAATGAAGCTAAGAATAAAAATGTCAGCTTCTTTCTCTTCTATAAAATATCAGGTTTTCCCCAACTTTAGAATTTCAACATTTCTTTGTTGTTGTTGACTAATATGATCACAACTGTTCATAAATGTATTAAAGTTAAACTGTGCTTTCAGATGTACTTTTATTTGATTGCTAGAGTTTGGAATTTTATTTAAAATTTCCTCTTCTTTCAGCTTAGTATTATGAGCTTCAAAATAATGCTAGTTGTTTGCTTTCAGATAAAGCTTAGTTTAGTGATCTCTATTTTTATAATTTTCATCCAAAAATGGTTAATTTATTTGCTTACCAGCAGAAACATTTGGCAGTAATAACCAACTGCCAACATGAAGATGGTAAGTTAAAAATTTTAAAATGGGACAACTAAGACTCCATTCAAATCTGTTTCCAAAAAGCATAGAAATTTCTTTTTACTCAGTTATATACCTTAATTTTTATCAGTGAAAGCCACATCAATTTAAATAAGATAGAGGTTTTATAGTCTCATTATACTAATATGAACTGATAATGAAACTGAAAATACAAATATTTTTATAAATATTGAATAAATAAATATTATTTATTTATTAAATAAATACTGAAGATGGATGTAAAAAAAATCGTTAGCTAAAAAAGGAAGCTACCAGAACTTTAGCTTTCTTTTTGAACTCTGTGGCAGTCATTTTTAAAACATATTTTTCGCAGTGGAGCTTTTATTCCTTTTTCATTTGACTTTGCCAGTAGGGACCTCTGTTCAGTGTTTCATCCAAAGAAGACACCTTTGACAGTGTGGTTGCTCTTCCCCTACAAGCACTGTGCCTCTGTGTCATCACTGAATTAGAGCCTAAGTTTTTATGTTGTCCTTCAACCCCTGACCTCCTGGCCCAGAGACAAGAATATTACCAGCACAGCTATGCTGGGGCAGAAAGCAGAGTGGCACGCAAAGATGAAACAATCTGGAACCAGCAAAATCTAACCGGTTCTCTGGATTTTTCTCTGAAAAAAAAAAGAAAAAAAAAAAAGCAAAAAAAAGGCAAACCCCTCTTTCTTTTCTCTCAAAGCTCGAGTCTGACTTTAGGCAGCTTTGGCTTGTTCACTGACCCAGGAACAACTACCATCATCCTATTAGTACCCTGAATGTGAGATAACCGTACCATGACAGTGTCTTGAACTACAGTGTATACATATGTTTTGAGGCAGATGAAGATAATGTGTTTGGATTTTTGAGGGGGGGTGGTGGTGTCTCTTCATGGTGATAATTATGATTATTCCAGTCCATTAAAAAGAATTTTTAAAAACATTTTGCTTAATGCATAATGAACCTACAACAGAAAAAATTCAAAGGAATATTGCAGTTGTGTGTGTTGGAACACATATATTTCAATTTGCTTCATATTGTTGAAATGAAACATTACAAGGATTTATTAGCATAAGAAATTTAAAAGCACACTGTGACTTTGTTCAAAAATTGTAATCCTTAAGTAGCTGCTGCATTATATGTCAGGTTATTCCACAGGTTAATTAGGCACTTGTTCCTTTTTTTGTTCTGAAACCTGTACCAGCTTGCTCCATCTGATGAGCTGCTACTTCTTAAATTGAAATACACAGTGAACAGCCAGGCAGTCATCTCTAAGTCTCTTCTCCAGGCTCATCCACTGCCATCATGCTCCCTGCTTTCCCATTCCACGCTGAAGAATTATACCCTACTCAGTTTCTTAAGAAAGCATTGTACACCTCTTGTATCTCTTTATACTTTCTGCTAGTTTCCCTCTATATCCTTTATCATATGGCAAGAACCAGAACTGCTTCTGGTCATGGATTTTACAGTGGCACTGGGGTGTTTTCATTTTTGTTCAATGTTTCTTTTCTAAAAATATCCAAACTATGGTCTTCTGTCCTGGCACTGGTCCACTGTGCAGGTGAGACTTCCATGGGACATTCTTTTACTGCAATATCTGGTTCTTCAGCAAGCAACTGGAGTTCAATAATTACAAAAGCTTTAGAAAACACAGTAGTATGTTATAAAGAGGCATAAGCCTCAGCAAAGAACAAAGAATTCATTTTGGGGTTGTTTTCCCCATTTACGCATGAAGATTTGTTCTAGTAAGGATAAAGTTTGGTAAACACTGCAGAAGAAGTATTTCTGCATCATCTAGCTAAACTAAAACTGATGGCTATGATAAGCGGAAGGGTGCAATGGAAGCCAGGAGAGGAGTAGTATGAGACGTTGCAGAGAGCACTCCTTTCTATATTATGCCTCTCAAAGGGACTGCTGCAATGCTGGGTTTTGGAAATAATTCAGTCAAACTGAGCAGCAGCAGTTTTACAGGACTAACAGGGCAATTTCCTGGAATTAGAAACCTCCAGCACATCTAAAGTGCCAGAAAAATAATAAAATATGTCAGTTGAAGAAGCGTCATTTAAGTTATCAAAGTATCTAGACTAAACTAGGGTCTAGTTTTAAATCACTGTGAAGAAATTTTCTTGGTGCAAATGAGCTAGGTGAAAATCTGTCATATAAAATAAAGGAGCTGAAGGTTGGAATTTCACATTCAGCCTTAGTTTCCTAACTTTCATTGTGCAGTTTTATTGTCCAAAACATTTGGGTTTTTTTCATAGATTGTAGATTACATTTTACATCAAATTATAATCATTGCAGGAATTTAGTGTTATCCATATAAAATTAAGCTCGAGGCCTCAGTCTTTTTTTTGTGCTCTAAACTTTTCTAGTACTGCAGAGCAGTTGTGAAGGTGGTGAATTTGGTTCTTGGGGGATCCCAATGGTGCTGGAACACTGGATGCTTGCATCAGGACTGCTTTTGCATTTTACCTCTGTTCTGTGGAGTAGCTTGGCTCAGCTGTAATGACTAGGCAGAGCTCCTGACTGAAACTGAAAAGTGGCAGTGAGGTGGAGAAGGATGGGTCCCTTTCCATTTTCTGTTCTGTCTCTCATTCATCAGGAAGTGACACTAAACTCAAATAATACCAGACACTTGAACACTTCCAATAGCTTTAAATTAGGGTAAGTAAAACAAGACATATTTTCTTCTTCCAAAGTCTTTGGAAAGAATAAATTCCTGAGGCTTTTCCTGCCTCATTCCCTGGTTTTAGTATCAAGCACGCTTATTTTGGAATCTGCAATATATTTGTGGTAGAATGAGTGTTTTCTTAGACTTTATTTCATAATCTGCCAGAGGTTTTACTCATTCTCCTCTCTTTTGGGAATGGGAGGTTAGGATGAAGGAGAAACAGGGAAGGTGTTGGATCTAATCTCCAATAACAGGACGGGGCAACTGAGAGGTGTTCCATGAGTTTTTTATTTCATTATCAGTCTCAGTGAAGGTAGAGACGTAACAGACGGTATAACTTACACCATAACAACAGAAGCCAAAGTTCTCTTTGTCACAAGGCCTTTTAAAAGTTTTTTAGCCCATAGGCTAATGCTAAAAGCTTACAAGCGTTGACTTAAGCCAATCAATAAACATTAAATGTACGCCTTGCATACAATAGTTGCTTGTTTTATATTTTTGCAGCTCAGAAAATTTCTATGCTCCAAATATTTCAAGGCCTAAAATTCAACTCTCTTTCAAACCTCTATCTATGTACGCTTATTGCAACGCTGAGAAAATCCTCTGCTTTTACAGTTCCCACAATTCCACCTCTTGGTACAACCAGAAAAACCCTATTTTGATATTTTTGTCAATTACTAACTGCATTGTGTTGCATAGTTCTACTATAGTACGTCTTTTCTCATCTAATAAAACAGCACAGCAGGTTTTTTACACAGAGTTACATTGCTAAACTTTAGAATCTTTCACTACCCTACTTAATATATTATTTTGCTTTTTAAGGTGCCTTTTCTGTTTGCTTTAAGCAAACTACTCTCCCACAAGTCACACAATTATTGAAAGAGCACATCACACTCGAAAATGCATTTTAGACCAACAGAAGGGGGGAGTAGAGTGATACCGCAGATGAAGTTGAGCAAAGCTTTATATGTTTTTAACATTTTGAACAGCTCTTTTGCAGGACATGATCCACCAATTTTTAGGTGTTTTTCAAATAACACAGGCCAAATTGAAAGAAAATCCTCCTGTTTTAGTTAGAAACCCTGAGACAGGAAAAACTGAAGGTCCATTTCAGTTAATAACCTGGGGCAAAGGGTATTCTTGTGTCTCCACAGGTGCAGCATCTAAGTGGGTTCCAGCAAAGAACATGAAGCCATATCACCAGCAAGAACGCATTGACAATTCCAAGAGCAAAGAAATGAGCACTCAGACGTAAGCCGAACAGAGAGATTACAGTTCATGCCCCTGATGTCCTTTGTTCCACTTGTAAAACCTGCAAACCATGATTTTTATGTCAATGTGAAAAGTGTGGGAATTGTTGGTTTCATAGAGCCTTCTGGGCAAAAGAGTGGTATCCACTGTGTTACATCATAGAGTCAGAAAAAGTGTGTTCCCCCATTGAAATTGTAAAGGTAAAATTACCCCTTCTTGCTATAGTTGGCCAGGACCTAAACAAATTTGGGAAAATACAAAAGCAGAATTTGGAAATTGAAATATTTGTAAAGCCTTTCGCCAAAAAATAGCTCAGAAAAGGTATGGAGCTAAATTGGGTATTACACTGGTGCATGCTAGTTTTGCTTGCTTCTTGCAGTACAGATTTGCCTGTGGAACAACCAAAAAGGAATGTTTGAGTTGCCTTAGGCAGGGCAGCAGGCTCAGATACCACGTCTGTCCAATTCAAACCCAGAGAAGCCTTTTTCCACCTGTCTAGTCAGTGTACCAGTAAAAGATTGGCTGATACCGATATATTATGATCCTTTGACCAAAAAGCAACTTAATAGTAAGCCGGGCGAAGTTGCCAATGGGAGCAATCTCATAAGTGATTGGGACATTTGGACCAAAGAACTTCCTAAAGCACTTTCTGAACTCCAAGAACTGGAGATTCTTGGTTCTTTAACAATGGATTTCTGCCTTGTATTTTCCACTAGTAATTGGCGAGAAAGTGATCCTCCAAAGTACAATGTTACTCCCCATTACCTTGCATACAGGAACTCGAGGTTTTGGTGTAATTATTCAGAGAGTTGAGATGAACTTTCCTGGATTTTCTACTATCCACAACAATTACTAAAAGGATATAGGTTCATTTGTGGAGATAGGGCTTGGCAAGGCATTCCATCACGCCTTGAAGGTGGTCCATGCAGCATTGGAGAGCTCACTGTGACAGCACCTAGTGCTAAAGCAGTTATTAAGAAAAAACATAGAGGAAAAAAATTTACCCATCAACATGAAGATATTATAATAGTGATTTTTAGACCCTGGAACAGTGTGAAAAGGGTTCACCGGGTTTGTTTGTACCCCAGCTTGCTTCAGCAATAGCATTAAAACAATTAGGTCAGGTAGGGTGTTGTCTGAGTAAACAAACCAATGCCACATCTATTGCAATTGGTACGCTGACAGATATCAGCAGTGTTAGACACGCCACCCTGCAAAATAGAGCAGCAATTGATTTTCTTCTACTGGCACATGGACATAGTTGTGAAGAATTTGAAGGATTATGTTGTATGGACTTGTCTAACCATTCCAAATCCTTCCACAAAAGCATACAAAAGCTGAAAGATTTAACATCTCAAATCACAAGAGACAATGGATCATGTTTAGATGATTTGTTTGAAGAATAAAGCTTTACACCTTAGTTAAGGGAACTTTGCAACATAAGTTAGAATGTATTCATTGTTATAGTAGCAATATTAGTGGTAGTACCTTGTGTACTTCAATGTGTACAATGGATGACGGATAAAACCATCAAAGAAGCTTTTATCATCCAAGAGAGGGAGATGAGAAATGAAATTACAGAGAATTCTCAGAACCTCACAGAGAGCTCACAGGGTCTTGTGCAGTTACCTACGGACCCAGATGTAGTGTAAACAAATGTACACATAGATAAAGACTTTGGTTCAAGACCTTGGAAGAGGCAAGACTTATCAAAACAAGAAATAGAAATCACTACAAGATTTGACTTATGTCCTTAAAACAGAGCAGATCTTTTACAGCATTAGAATTGCTGTAGTTTAAAATAAAAATGCTTAAAGCAAACAGAAAATGTGCCTTAAGAAAACTAAATACATATTAAGTAGTAAAGATTTTAAAGTTCAATAGTATAACTTTATGTAGAAAACTTGTAACATTGTTTTGTTAAATGAGAAAAGATTCACTGTAGTAGAACTATGCAACACAATGTAGTTTATTATTGACAAAGATATCAAAATAAGTTTTTTTTTAGTTGTACTGAGAGGGGGAATTGTGGGAACTGAAAAAGCGGAGGATTTTCACAGCATTGCAATAAGCTTACATAGATAGAGGCTTGAAACAGAGGTCCTGGTGTCCAATATAGAGATAAATTTTCACAAGAAAAGTAATGATTACTAGCTAGATTATGTAATTTCAACGCTGAGATCCATCAGTTATTTAATTAAGGCATTTATTAAGTAATTTATTAAGCAATGCTAATAATTAGATGCAAAAGAACACCTTAACCAGAACAAGAAATGTTTCTCTTCACATATATTTGTATAGTAAAGATCAGAACAATGTGATTGTCTGAGGAAGAAATGAAATATATTTAGTGCTCTACATAAGTACATAAAATTGCAGTAAATTTTATTGTAATTTCAAATTCTTACTGATTTCTTACATTGACTTCTGAGAAGACATTTCTTTCACATTTTGCTAAAATTCCATTCTAAAGGACTCCATTGATGTGTTTTAAGAAAAGATCAAATATGTTCAAAAAACTCAGTTAGGGTTTGAGTAAATGTAACACTTATATGTGTCTTTAAAATTAAACAGGTCTTTAGAATTACCTCTACTCAAAATAATGGAAAAAGCATCTAATATTTAAGTGAGCGTTTTCACTTGTTTTTTATTTAAAGAATTTCTGTATTTTCCTCTGTAGTGTTTTCTTCATTCAGGGAGGTAATTTCCTACAATGCCACAATACCTTGCACAGATTCTACCCGGCTAGTCTGAATGAAAATTCTATGTATCCTATAATCTTATTTAAAATGTTGATGGAAATTATTTACTCAGCTGTTATGACCTTTATCCTTATGAAATGTATAGTGTCTAAATGATTAATCTGAAGGCACATCCATTCTGCATATTTTCTACTGTACATTTTAGCAGTAGAAATGGCCAGAGAGATATGAGCATTCCTCTGCCAATCAGAATTTTTAATGTAAATAGATAATATTGTAAGTAGACAATGTAAGATTACTTTTCATCCATTTAGTCTTTTTTCCTAGGGAAAAAACCCAGAAAAGTTAGTTCCTTACTTCATTTTCTTTAAGAACTCAGTAACACCTTGTTCCTGTCAAGTTTATTTGGAAATAATGTAAATGTAAACATATACGGACACTATTTTTGTGCCTAACAGAAAAATGAAATAAATGAAGGGAAATTACCTAGGAAATATTCCATGTTCATTTTGTTCCAGTGTGGTCAGGATTTAATGGCAACTTTATGAAAATAATAGCATAAATAGGTTGGATTCTAGGAGAATCCTTTTTTTATTATTGGCAATCTGAAAAATCTTGCTAACTGTACTGTTGATCTATGGGCTTTGCCTTGCAAGATTCTCAGCACGGTTTTTTCAAACATAGTGAAACCTTTGTACTAGTGCAAAAAGCACTAATGTTTGGTTTGTAGTGGTTTTCTTTAAACAAGGGGAGACTTCGTTTGACAATACCCATTTGCTCAGCACCAAGCACTCTGTGTAGGATTTTCTCTGACCTGTCAGAGAACAGACAGTACAGCGGAGAAGGAGGCTCAAAATACAGGGAACCTGGAACTGCAGAGAGTGGTGCCTCATGTGATTACTCTCCCCTCCATTTGCCTTTGTGCAAACACCTTTTTCTGACTAACTTAGAAGGCAGAGGAGCCCCAGGTTACTTCTTCTGTGTATGACTGGTATGCCTTTTCACTACTGAATACCAGAAGTCCTGGATCACCCTTCTGCATGTTAAATACTTTAACCTTTCATAATTAGGCAAGTTTTCATACATTTATTTTGAGTGTTTGGTGGATTTAACTCTCTGTTCATAGCGCTGTCAGCAGAATTCCTGCTGTAGGACTGAGATTATCCTGACTTCTGAGTGGTGAGAGCAATCTTAAAACCTGCCTTTCTCCTTAGTACTGGTAGAACCAAAGTGGTGTTGATATGTCTAAAAGAGAAAGAAGTTTTTCTGTTAAAAACCACATGACAAATATGATCAGCAATCCTGCTGTAGGAGAAACAGCATTCCCATATTTTCCTTATTCCTAACGGGCTCATTGGTATGTCAAATGGGTATGGAAGTAGGAAGGAGGGAATTGCATTTTACACTTTTAATACATAATGCATCATCATACTGTGTTATAATTTTGTTTTGCTTAAGCTCATAAGAGCCCAGGTAAAAATAACTGCGTTCAGAAGTAGCTTCCTCTGCTTAACAGACTCCAAGGGAGGAATCTCTAAATTAGTTTCTTACCCCCACGCAAACACAAAGCCCTCCGCGTTAGTCCCATTAGCGCTCGGTAATAAGTTAGTCTCCCCATATCAATAAGACGCCGCGGCCCTGATGGAAGTTAAATGTCCCCAAATCCCATGGATTGATCGGCGGGAGCTGTTTTCCACATGAGCGAGGCCCGCAGCCATGCGTACATCCGCGGAGCGGCGGAGGTCAGGGCGGCAGGAGCGGCCGGGCGCGCCCGCGCTCGCTGCGCCTCCGACGGAGCCCGGCTCCGGCTCAGCCAAGTGAAGCGCGCACGCCATGCTCAGTGGCATTTCCAAATGCAGCTCAGCTGGGGGCCTCTGCTTATTGCATCAGTGGCACATCCTGGGAAAAAAAAAAAAAAGAAAAAAAAAAAAGAAAAAAGGGANGGAAAAAAAAAAAAGAAAAAAGGGAAATACATAATTTTGTCAAAGTAGTGGATCACAATCTCCCCCTCCCTCCTTCAAAATCATCACAGGCACACGCTAATAGCTCTAATAGATACAGATTTTATGCATATTTCAGTCACAGCAGTATTTCTAATGCATATGTGAAAGGGTCCTTAATTTATGTCTACCAACTGTGTGGTGCCCTTCTTTTGGGTAATGTCATCATCCTAATGGTGTTTCTATTATACTCAAAGGTAGCAAATGAGGCTTATTGCAGGAAGGTAATTGATTTTCACTGAGTGAAAATGTAAATAGCCGTAAGAAATCCTATGAAAGACAAGCAGTTCAGAATTGCCAGCAAATTCATATACATTACTTATCAGTGTTAGTACCTGTAAAATGTGTCTTATTATAAGAAATCCACAATGACTGTATTTCACATTATTTTATTTCAAACTGAAGTAAGAACTGGAGAATTTAGACGATTTTGCCTTTACCAGTTTGACTGTGCATTTTATGAAAATTACCATTCTGTTCACTAAGGTTGCTTCATTTTGTCAGGTTTCTCTCAAGTGGAAGTGAATAAAATTCCTGATATAGACGTGTAAAGAGAAAAGGTTCTTTGGGATTTCAGTACTAAGAGGCAGTCATTTCATGCACCCTCTTTGTGGATTGTCGGTGTGAGCTTGCCTTTGCATCTTGAAGGGTTATTTGGGATGGTGCAGTTTACTCAGACCTCAGGATTCCAGAAGAATGCATAAGTTAAAATGAAAACATGCCCTTCGTGTTCTGGTTGCATCACAGCTACCGTTTTAGGGAATTGTTTTAGGTCAGCAGAAATAGCCACCTGTGGTTACAGTCTTTCTGTGGATTTTGCAAAGTGTGTAGGCTGGTTGTTTTTTTCCCCACTCAGAATATTGTCTTCCCATTATTTTTGCTTTCCACAGTGTGCTCCTGATTGCCAAAGTGATACCTGCTATGAAGGGCAAAGCTGATTAGACGCACATTATTTCCTTTCAATATTGCACTGAGAGTTTAAAGTTCTATGTGTTTTATGATCAACGACTGGTGGCAATAGGTTATTTTTCTCCCATGAATAAACTGATTTTCAAATCTTCCAGTGAGTAAATTACCAGGAAATGCTGCACATTTTAGTCCCTGCTAGCTCTCTCCGTTATCTCCCAAGTCATAGTTTTGTCTCAGCATAATTGTTTGAATGTTTTTGCCATTTAATTGTTATTTTCATAGTAAAAACTCATTTTAAAAATAATTAATTTATTTAGAGTTAGAACATTTTTGGCTTTCTAACTAACAAGTATTTGTCCTTCTGCAGTTTGCTTGGAGGAAAATATAAAGCCCAATATAGAGATTTTACTTAAACCATGGTCTTGAGAATGCTGTTTAAATATGGAATAACAATACAGGTGCTAAAGATTAATGTAAAATGTATTTTATTCAGAAGGTCTTAGAATGGTACAGATTAAATTACAGATTAATTGTTAGTTCCTTTAACTGGTCTTTGCCTTTAGCTTTTTTTTCTGTGCATCTTATGCATTCTGGCTGTTATAAACACAGTTCAAGTTTAGGAATGTGTATTAGTGCAAAGGAAATGAGAAAGCTCTCTAATTTACAGTAACAGAAAGCAAAAATTGTTCGGATTTTTTAATGTCAAGTACCTATCTCCAGTTTCATGCAAACCACTGCTTGACCCTTACTAGTACCTACAGTTTTGGGTTTTTTTAAATTAATCCATTATTCTTTCCAAAAAATATTTACCTTCCAATTAAAAAAAAAAAAAATAGAAACCAAAAAAACCTCAAATGTTGGAAACCCTGTAGAATTAACAGTATTGCAGTCTTAACTCTATACAGATGCAAACTGTCATTTAACACCTTGGATGTACAGAGTACCTCCATTACTGCCTGTTTCAACTTGTTATTAATCTGTGAAATTTGAAAGCACAATAAAAATATAATCCAGGTGTGTTGCTTTATTCTTCATATTTGGTGTTAGGAAAGCATAGCTCTGGTGCTTTTGAGAAGTATTTTTGCAATGAGTCTAATTTTTTGTCTGCAAGATAAATCTGCAGATTGCCTGATATACCAATTTATGGTGCAACTGATAGCCTTTTAAGTTTTAGGTCTTCAGATAAAAAGGAAGAAAGACTTCTACAAAAATAAATAGACACAGAGAAACAAATCTGGATATCATGTTCGGTTCTGTCTCCATAATTTCAGTATCATGACCTATTCAGACAGGTCTGTGCTAATAAATCTATGGAGGGATCAAATACAGAATAAGAGGAAAACCTCTCTGAAGAAACAATCCACTCTGTTCAGCAGAAAAAACTCAGATAAGCAAACAGTTAGCAAAATGCTGTATATGTCCAGTCACTACATAAATACCTGACTGTATTATATAGCCATATGTTTCACTACTCTAATTATTACACTCTAACAATAATGTTCAACATCCTCTGTATTTTTTTGTTAAAACTGAAACAATAGCTGGTACTGTGTAATTCTATGGGGGAGATTTGAATCTGGAAACTTGAATGCTGGTTAACAGAGATTATTTGAAACTTGAATCCAAATGCTTTTAAAAAATCATGGCATTTTGTTGTTTGACACTAATTTTCTCCCCAGCATGTTTTAACAATGACTGAAATTAGCTCCTAGTGAATAGTAGTTAAGCTATTTTATGCCATCTGCAAGGAGTTTCTGATGGCAGCTCTATCTGTTGTGTTCGGTGGTTTTGTTGGGGATTTTTTGGGGTTTTTTTTCTTTCTTTTTTAAATTTAATTCCCTGCAAGTTTAGAGCTCACAGAAGGTGAAACACAGAATTGTTAGTGGAGTTCCACCATTCCAGATCTTTACCGTGACCTCAAGACACAGATTTGAACTCTAACGTGACATTAATTCCTACAGTTTCACTGAGCTCAACTAACTCAATGAGCTGGCACTTTACACCAGGAGAGGGGTTTGGCTGCTCCTTCAAAGTGGAAGTGGATTTTCTGGGTTCATGGGTGAAAGCCAAACCAGATCCATGTGGGTTAGCCTGTTGCGGCTTTTGCGGGAGCAGGATTTGCCCCTCACAGCCCAGAGCAGGCTCCCCAAAGATGTGGTCGTGGCCCCAAGCCTGCCAGAGCTGAAGGAGCACTGGGACATCTCTCTCAGGCACATGGTGTGACTCTTGGTAGTTGTGTACTTTGTAAGATCTTTTTTTAGCCTTAGGCGTCAGAAGTTCAACATTTCTATAAAATCTACATGTGCTAAATTACCATGTTGTGGATGATACCTTGTATGCACACATTTGGAACCATATTGCATACTATAATCTAATAATTCTCTAAGGGATATGGAAAATATTCATAGCTCCTGGACATGCTGGGGTTTATCTCAGAAATCTGAATCTGCAAGATTACAGTATAAAATTACAAAAGTTCTGTGTTTTCAGATCAGGACTTTTACCAAGCAAACAAATGTGCAGTGATAACATAAAGGCAGCTTTTGACCTTCTCCACCACTCTCCACCTCTTCATAAGGAAATAAATTATGGTAGCTAGTTAGTATTCATAAGAAGTCGCCAAAGAGATGATTTGCCTTGGAATAAATATGATTGAATTAGAAATGCACAGTACTGATACCCTGACCTCAAGTAAATGGGTTCCTTATTTATAAAAATGTACCTAGATATACTTCTCTTTTAGTCTGTTAATTGTGCTTGTATATTAAGTAAATATGTAACTCAATTCCAAAAGTAATTGAAAGGTTTTATTTAGGAAGATGAAAGGGTCTGGCAGTTCATTCAGACTTTTGAATAAACTAATCAGACTACTCTGAAAACTGATACATATTTGCATTTTTAAAATATGAAATGTGTCTGCTTCATAAAGTAGATCTATTTTAGAGTGTATATATTATTTTTAGGGCTTTAATTAAAGATGATTGAAGATTGTTTTAGGCTTCTGTAAGGAATTACTGCTTTGGCAATGCTGTTTCTTTAATATTATTCTGCAGTTAAGGTTTCTAAGCTCTGAAACAACTGCTGAAGTAGTTGAAGTAAGTAAATAAGTAATAAAAAGCACATCAAAGTAGTTATGATGAGACAGCCAGATGGCAGAGAATTGCAGTTCTTGCTGTAATTTTATCAAAATTACTATTGTCATGGCATGTTAGTTTTCATAAGAATTTGTACAGTCACTGATCTTATAGAGACAAATTAATTTCAGGTTCTCTCATGTGTAGTCGCATAACAGCTACACTTGAGCTCGCACAAAGAAAAATTAAATAATCATAGTCACATAAACTTGAAAAGTGGCACAATTTAAGTTTACTATTCCATAATGTCTTGGGATCAGTGATCATTTTTCTAATGGTAGACCCAATTTGATCTACAGCAGTTCTGCCATTATATGGTTTCTGCTGCATTTAATCTTCATTATGAAAAGATATAGTATCATCTAATAGGGTGGAATTAGTAGTAGTGCACAAGCATTGTAATAATTCCTCTGAGTTATATAATTTTGTGGAGTTTCATACTTCTACCTCTCTCATAAAGCTACTGGGATGAAAATAATTGAACCACTTAAGTTTCATCAATATGTTATCATTACACGTTCTCTTCTTTGGTAAAGGATACCCTGTGTCTTATAAATTCTTGCAGAGGAGAAAAGATTGAGCATTGCAGACAGTGCGCACACAGTCTGATTTTGATTTGAATCCCAGTTAGGATAATGGCATTTTTTTTCCCCAGAGGAGAAAGTCCCATGGCAGACCATGAGGGGATTCCTCTACTGAAGCTGGGTTTTTGAGGCAAACAGTTTTTCCTGCTGTTTCTTTTGCTGTATGAGTCCGTAAATCCCTCTGCACTAAGAAATGATGGGTAGAACTGGTGTGTGGGCACGTAACACTGAATGCAGTTTTAAAGATTCATGTAGTCTGTCTGGAGCAGATATCTATTGTATCTCTGGTTAATTTAAGACAATGTAACTAAAGACTATGTTTGGGACTTACTTTTCACAGGCTCTTATTTCTTTGTGTTGGCACAGGAACTCATCAATAAAAAGAGCTGAAAAACCATATGGAGAAATTATCAGGCTGATATTGGTAGACCTTTATGGTGCTGGAAGCTCATCAGTTTTCTTAGTAGTGCCTATAGAAACAACAGTTGTAGAGGAAACTGAAATCTCAGCTACATTTTTACTTTGGTGAATTTTTATTTGCTACAGTACAAATGTAAGATCAGTGTAAGAAGGAAAATTTAATGCTGCTCAGGTTTTTTCTCCATCCCTGTGTAGCTCCCCAATCCATCTATACAAAGAATCAAACTAGGTTCAGACATTTGTGCCTGTTGTTCTCAGTGATGTCAAAATACTCTAACAAGATGATATTTCAACCACTGAATACGTTATGTTCTAGTGGTTGTTTAGTGAATATGTCATCACAAAAATGTGGCAAAATACAATGGAAGCATAATAGAAATCATATTATTTCTACATAAACAGTCAGTTATTGAAATATCTCTCAGAGTTCATTTGGCATGGGACTTAATTATTCATACAATTGTAACAGCAATTGCAGGTTGTTTCTTTTCAGTCCATGTCTGACTTCACTAGTGGAACTGTCCAAGTAACAGAAGCTCTACTGGATCACCAGGGCTGGTCACTAAATGGATTTTTCTACAGCTACAGAAGGAAATATATTTTATAGAAAGAACCTTTGTCGTGTACCTTGTACAGTTTTTATTCTACTGCTTAACTTGAATAAGGTTTCCAGTCTGTAGTCTGCAACTTACATGTACAGAGAGAGAAAAGTTATTTGCCAGCAGGGAATTCTTCTCAAATATAAATTCCAATTATATATTGATTGTGGTGAGCTGATGGTATGTTTACTTGAGGTGGTATTCGATAAATAGAAAGACGATATTTTACTGTCAAATGAAGCTGTGTTCAGCAACACTTCAATCTCATGTATTTTTATGCAAAAAAACCCAAAAACCAACAAACCCAATCAAAAATTAATCTAAGAGCAATAATCATGAATTGATAAGATTGTTTTAATTTGAAACAGCAACAATAAGTACATAAAACCTAGCAATCCAATTGAAACAAATCCCTCCTAGAGAAATCTACTACAAATAGAATAGTTGAAATCTAGAATTGAAACACCTGGAGAGAAGGAAGATCGAAAGAAAAACAGGAAAAATTAAGCAAGTAATAACACGAGCAGCTGGGGAGAAAAAGAGAAACAAAATAACAGTTGATGAGAGGCAGAAAAGAAAAAAAAGCACATTTTGTTCAAAACCTGTTATTACCAAGAAACAATTTTCAGTGTGGCTAAAAATCATGTTTGACAACAAACCAAGGCTTAATTCATTAAACATCCAAAAGCCTTGAACTTCTCTTCTTGGAGGTTAGTGAAAATAGTTTTAATCCTGTACTTTTTTCCTGTTAAGTTGCGCAAAATTTAAATAATTTTTATTTCAAACAAATGCTTATATTTATCTGCTGTTTTACAGGTAAATTATTGATAATAATGGCAAATAAACAACAGTGAACAAATAATCTTAGTTCTGGGACAGATTGTCCCCAGCATGCTTCTGGATACTGATTCAGTCAATCTCATTTTTAATTTAATAATTTAGGTATATTTTTAAGAATTAGTAATTGAGTTTAGGAAATATTATCTAAAAGAATTGGGCACAGGGCCTGTAACATGACTCTTTCATTGTCCCAAAGAATCCCAAAGAAGCCAAAGCAGATCCATGTTAAACCCTTCAGGACATGCATCACAGGAATATGGTTTGACCATGGCTCCTTTGTGCTGACATAAATCTCATAGTTTGACTAACATCACTACCAAAGCCTGGTAAAATCACTCTTAATTCCAGTTCTCTCTTCTGTCCTCCATATCACTGGCTGCTCTTCTGAGACTCAGAACAGGCATGGATTTGCCTTTTCTAAGATGCACCATTCCATTTGAAATTAGTTGAAACAGATGTAGCAACATGGTAGAGCATATCTGATCTGGTCCAGGACATCTAAAGCAGACATTTCCCTTGCTCCTCATGGAGAATCCACCTCCAGCTTTAAAGACCTCTCAGGGAAGCCTCCTGATGATTCTTCTCCCTTGATCTCTAAGAAACAAAGGAAAAAACCCCACAACAAAACCAACCGAATTTTCTCTGTCCTTTTCTTTCTTTAAGAATAAGTGTGAGGTCTAAGTATGGCTTGGGGGGATGGGATGTACCTTGTATAACTGGAACATCTTTATGCAGCTCCATTCATTTTAGTTATGCTGGATTTTTCTTTCAGAGTGCTCCCCGAAGTAGTAAGGGGACCTGAGCCATTCCAAATACCTGACTAGGTGCTATCTGACCGGCAGGAAATTTCTTCTAGAAAAAAACCCCCCATGGTTTCAATAGGAGAACTCTTTCAAAATGTCTATTAAAAAAACATAAATAACAACACAAACAAACAAAACCAAAATGCCCAACCCCAAGCAGTGACAAGGTAAATTTAATTTCTAACAGAAGCAATTGAGATGCAAAAGTGCCGATAAACAAGTACATGTTGGTTTCCTCACACAGAAGCTCTGTTAGTTCTGTAAATGCTGCACTGCTGGTGGGGTTCTGCGGAGGAAGGATTTGTGGCCATCATTTATGGAAATTGCTTTGCATCTGGAAGTTTTCTGCCCCTCAGCTCTCCCTCCTGGCGCTTCTGAGAGCAGCAGGGCAACTGTCAATGATGATCAAACATCCTGCAGGGGCAGCCAGAGAGGGAATTGTGTGTCCATGAAAGGAACAGCCAGCCCTGCCAATGGACAGAGCCTGGAGGACAACAGGGGCAGCAGCAGCAGCAGATCCTGTCAGTGCTGGGGAAGCAAAGGGAGCAGGGGAAGGTATGGTTTAAAAAACTGCTTTTTGGCAGGCATTGTGTCAGAAAGGTGTAAAGGCACTTGCCTTTATACACAGCATACCCTTCTGTAGGATTTTTTTTTGCCTTTTTCTATACAAAAATGTATTTTTCTTTAATTTACCAGGTGGAGGGCTAAAAAGCAATTTTTGTTTGTGTGTTTTGTTTTAGCAAAGGACCTTAGTGAGGAAAAGAGCAAAGTTCAGTACCTATTTTATGTCAAAATGAGTACTGCCTTGTCAAGATGTGTACAGTACCAGTACCTAACACTGATTATTATTAATTACTGGAAGAACCAGTTCCCAACGTGGTAGGGCTTTAAGCAGGAGCCAGAGATCATAGCAATGGACAGTGAGATGTAGAGAGACGATCCTCAATGTTTCTGTGCATCACACTTTATTGGCCTTGTGGCCAGCTACAGAATGCCTGCATGCTGTTCCTGGGGGAAAAATATTTTTAGACATGTTAAATGAAGCATACTAGTGTTGTTTATTCTTTAAAGGACCAGAAGTACCCATAGCACTTTACAAATGTGTACCAAAGCAAAGTTCATGCCCTTGTAAGCACCTGATGCACAAGAAATCATTTAACTGTATGGACTAACTAGCAACAGCTACCTGGAAACAGCAGAGAGAAAGAAAGAAAACCTCCATAGTTTCCTTCATTAGCTACACCGAAATAACACATGCTTTCCATAGAAGTTAGTTATCTGTAGCAGGACAAAAAGATACTCTTGGCCATCGTGCAGGTTTGGTTGTTTTTCCACACAACCACAAATCAGAATAATTAAAATTACATATATAGGCTACACATTAAATTGTCCATTATGCCTTGCAACAAGGTTTTATCACCAAATTAAGAGACAATTCATGTATGGTTTCATCTGCAGAGATAACACCCTGAGTGAATCATTCATGCAAAGGCACATACCATCCTTTGATAAATTCTCAATGCACAGATATGCACTTGGAGTACATATACACTTTTAAATTTTATTTTGGACTCTCCTAAGTACCTGTGCTGCTCCTGTTGCTTTATAGCTTGTGTGACAACATGACTTCTAGACCCTAAGGCAATTCAGGGAGAGAATTCAGGCAGTTGCTTATCCTTAATTCACTGTCAGCAGGGTCTGTTTCCTCAGAATTCCTCAGTCAGTTGTTTAGGAACTCAGACTGTTAAGTTTAGTATTCCTAACTTTAGAAGTAAGGTTTTTTTCAAAGCACCATAGGCGTGTTAACTTCTGAGCACAGCACTGAAGCTGTGCAGTGTCTCCTTCATGTAGAGTATGCTCCCCTTCATGTGGAGTGGTGCTACGGCTACAACAAAGCCCTCCTGCTGCAGCAGGAGCAGCAGTTCCAGGGAGTCCTTCAGGAACATCCTAGTCATACCCCAAAGTCTATACATACCTTCTTCTGCATGCTCAATTTTTTTTTTTTAATAATTGTCTTTATAATTTTCATAAAGCAGCCATAATTTATTAGCAGAAGGTATCTACCATTCTGCCCAATGCTTTCTGATTGATTTTGCAGTGAACATTTGTTTCATGAGATGTTTTAACTAATTTTATTGATTTAATTTAATTTTATATGTGACTGCTTTTGGAAAACCTACATAATTCAGTATAAACAGATTCCAATGAATCTATATCTTTTAGGCTTGTTAGTCCTTTTGGGTCATCAAAATAGACAAAAGATCAAGAAAGTGTCCTTGAAGTAGGTGGAAATTTATGCAGGCACAAAGCAGATATAGTGGTGATGAAGCCACAGTTTCTGAAGAATTTTAAGAGTTCTTCCCAAAATTGTGGAGACCGTCTCTGAATTACATCAGGACTTATCTGTTTGCAGCTCCCCAGTGCTTCTTAAAATAGCTGGTCCTGTGTCTGGGGAGGCATGAACTAACAGCTTTTGTTCCATGTAGCAGGGTGAAAAGATGGAAAAAGAGCTAAGGCTTGAAGTAATTTCTCTTCATCCTACTGAAAGGCTGGAGCAACCTCAGAGTAACTGAGTCACTGGGTTATATTATTCATTTTCTTTAGTACTCAGTTTGTAATTTTTACTTCTGGTAATTTTCACCCTTCTGTGAACATTGCCTTCCCGGCTGGTCACATTAATCAAGGAGAACTCATGATGTTCAGGCACTCATGATATAATGACTTCACAGAGACCAGGCAGCTCATTTGATTAGAGAAAGATTATATTACTATTATTATTATTATTATTATTAATAATAATAATAATAATAATATTACCATCCAACCATTCATTTAAGTAGTAAGGTCCAAAGCCAAAGTGTTCTCAAGTCCAGGGTCTGCCTAGATCAATTAAACTGTATATCAGGTTTGAGGTACCAGCAGTCTGGAAGCATGAAGGTGTTGGTTAATTTTTTTAGGTCTGACTTTTCTAGTTCATTTTCTACTATTACAAAAGCTGTCAAGTTTTTATTCTTCCCAATCCCTTTTAAAGATAACTGAAGCTTGCTTGTTGATTTCCCTAACAGAGATCCAAAGAGGTTGTCAGAAGAAATGGGGAGATAACCTGGTAGCATAGACTGTTGCTGCAAATGATGCTTTTTCTCCTTTTTTAGGTTTTTCAGACTTCTTTTAAAGACAAGTGGACTGTAGGTCTTTCATAACCTCCGGCAGGATGCTCAAATCCACACATGACGTGCATGACTGGCCCCAAAGTCTAAGTGCTTTTAAATTGTTCATAAACTGTGTGACACTGCTGTTCCTGTGGCAGTGAGCAGAGATGTTACCTTGCAAGGAGCTGACTAAAGCAGCTCCAGTAGGATAAACCTCTACAGAATAAGCACAGTCTTGTTAACTACACTTGTAAGGACAGGTTATTACTGCTATCAAAGCTTTTTTTTTTTTTTTCATAAAATAATTTACTTTAAGATAAGAAAAACAGCCCAATGTTAAAAATTCTCTGATGAGGTAGAAAGGTGTCGTATACCAAAATGAACTTAGTACCATACAATTTGGAGCTATTGCTGGTACTATAGGTCTATTAGGTCTAATACCTGGAAATATCTATCAGAGACTGCTCAAAGTTACAATTTGAATATTACATAAGTTATACTTTGTCCCACTGTGGAAGGTATCATCTCAAGCCATGTAAATTTAATTAGGGCTAAAACCAGTATCTTGCACAGAAATCAGTGCGCTGCACTGATTTCAAAATTGAATCCAACAAGACATATTTTCTATATTCCATGCCAGTAGTTTTCTGCTATAATCTCAAGTGAAATATGCCACAATAGTCATTTTAATAATGTAAAGAAAGAGACCAATGCTGCCAATTTAGAGTGTTAAACAATCCTTAATGTCTTTCCTAAAAATGTTAGCTGGAGGAATAGAAATGCAAAAGAAATCTGGAGTCCAAAGTAACTTTACACAGGGTGACAATGTTCTCTCTGTTATGTTTGGTGCATCTTTGCTTGGTTCTGCTCACAGTCTTCTGTATCTCACCTCTGGTAATTAGGAGTGTGTATTCCCCATTCTGCCGAAAGGAATATTTTGAAATAAGTGTCTCATTCACCTTCTGTGTCTTAATGATACCACAGGGTAAGCAAGTGTGCCTCACATCCTCTGTTTAATTTTTAAGGTTGAAAAATACTCATCTTCAGCAAAAGAAAGTGGTATTAGTAATGCTAGTCAGTAGAGCCCAAAAACTTCCTCGAGGGTTTTCACGGGCCATTGGGAGCAAATGCCCAGCTTGCAGGTCAAAATCCACAGCACTGCTAGAACCTATGTACATAAAATCTGTTGTGCTTCATTGAACACTGTATTTCTCCTGTCTTGTTTTGACATTACTCACAGTGAAACGGCCAAATCAATCTAGATGAACTCAATCCTTTCTGGGCAGAAAGCAAGGAAACTGTTCAAATCTGTTACTTTGCAAGGATTTGTAACACTCATAAATGTATAGAGATCGTGCTTATTGTGAAGGAAGGGCAAAAATTCTGTTTAAAAACAAATAATTCTCTGCTAGGATTCAGCTAGGAGATTTTGTTTGTCTTTCAGGGGAAACAGTATTGGCAATTTTAGCCAGGTTTTATCCTTTTGCTAACTTTCCTTTCTAGGGTTTTGCAACTTCTTTAAAACTTCCGGGTGGACACATGAAGTTTTACATGTCAGGATTTTATGTTGTGAAACTGACATTTCACATCTGTGAGCAAGCTGGAAGCGTTTAGGAAACAAAGAGCAAGGTAGGAAGAAGTGGGGCACTCTCCTCCCCCACCGATAAGCAGTAGAGGTTCTCTCATACTTCCAAAGAGAAAAGAAGCATAGAAGCACTTGCTAAGCACTGTGCACTGAGCTGTCACCTTCAATGTACCTTTGAAATCCTGGCTCTTTCTTAAAGGGGAAGATGGAAAACAGAAAGTGTATAGTTTCATTTGTGGAGACTTTGTCAGGAAGTGTGGCTGTGATATGATTTCTGTCAGAAACAATCTGCTTGAAATTTTTCTGTCTTTACTTTTGAACACGGAGTTGCTTGTCTGTATTCTAACCCTAGGTGATGGGATCTGCTGCCTTGTCAGAAAACATTTGAGTTCACTCACTACCTGCTTGTTGACTAGTGCACAGACTCACTGTGGTGGCAGGGAAAGCCTTAAGGCTACCCAGCATCTGTCTCTTCTTGTAATTAGTTGCAGCCTTGTGTACAGAGAAAAACAGAGATTTTTTTTATATATATATCTATTTTTTTTTCTGTGAAAGAGTAATGTGCACAGACAGGAGCTTTTAAATCGCAAAAGAGTTTGCTGGTGTTTGTCATTCTTTTTTTTTCAAGAGGAAATAGCTTTTTAGCTACTGAGAATAAAGTGTTGACATCCTCTTTTCAAATTACACCAAGGACATAGATTTTTGGGAGAGTTAACCTCTATATGAAATCTGAATAGCCAATGTTTCTGCTCTTGCATCTGATGGAGCACATATTTATGGGAGAGAGATGGTGATTATGTCCTTAGATTCCTACCCTGGTGATTTTGTTGCCCCATGTGTGCTTTGCCAGCAGTCTGACAATTTGCATACTTTAAGCATCCCCTACATGCTCCCAACCCTGAATGCTACTCAGAATGGCCTTCTTGGACCAAACTTCAAAAAAAACCTAACTGGAAGAAAAGACAGCTTTGAATATTTGAATGCCTTCTTCACATATGAAGACAACGGCTGTATGAAGTTAGAAAGTAAGTGTATATATGCCTGGGATTTATTTTGATTTTCATAAAGTGTGACAATTAACAGTGTTGCTTGTGGTAGTTTGGTAGGAGAGCAGGAGACAAAATTTGGATTGTTAGAAGGATTTGATCTGTTGCTGTAGATTTGAATTTCTTGCAGTACCATTTTTTAAATGTAAACATTTATCAAGAAAAAATATGTTCATTGTGATAATTCCTAAAATTTATAAAACAGGTGAGTGGGAGGTTGATGAAACAGTGGATAAATCATCAGTCAAGGTATAGACCACCCCTAATTAATTAAGATTGAGAGGAAAATCATTCCCTAATTGCTTTTAGCTGAATTTCTTCTGCAGCAACCACTACCAGTGGTGGGACTTGATGGATGGAAGTGTTGCTATGGTAGTCTTTACATACCAGACTTTCAAAGGCCTTACCCTCATTAACAGCAAAGAGGTTTATGACATGAAGAAGAAAAATCACATTTCTTCTGTACCATACTGCTTCCCTTTATCAGAGTAATCCTACGTGAGCCATCATTTGGGTACTTTTCCTCTTTCCATTCTCATTTGAATGAACAAAATGCCATTGGGTTTGCATAAGTAATGTCAGAGCAAGTGTATTATTTTAAAAATAAATTCCTCAGATTAAAGTGTCATGAAAATATCCTAAGTTTATTATCTAATGTTAATTTTTGTATTTGAGAGCTGAGCTGAGTTATCCTTTTCACCTATTTTGAGGTGATTGAGGGTTTGGATGTGCCTCAATGAAGACAAACATCTCTAGATGGTGCTATGTACGGATCAAACTAAATTAATTACATAAGAATAATAAAATGCAAAAAAAGTTGGATTTCCTTTTAAGATAGCAGGTGACATTTGCTAATTTCCTTAGGACTCAAGGAGCATTTTCAAAAGGTGACTTGGGCACGTGGGAGCCAAGGCTTATCTTAAGTCAGTGGGAAACTTGGGAGAGTTTTAATTTGTACTGACTTCTCACTGTTTTCTGACCTGTGGCACTGGCAGCAGAGTGGTGTGACAGCTCTGGTTTGTGAATGGAGAAATAAGATTCCAAACCACCAGGCTGTAATAAGTATATTTGCCTGTGTGGATCTTGATCCTAGAATTACTCATTTCTAAGAAGCTCAACCACAATGGGTTCAGAAGTTTCAGAAGTTCATCCTGAACTTAAAAGCAGTTAGCAAGAACTGAGTAAAAGAAGGGTAGAGAGAACAGAACTAAAAACTCAGGGAGAGTGAAAAAGCATAAGACCAGACAAAAAAGATGAATATAGGGAGATAATATTTTAAAAAACAAACAAACAACAAAAAAAAACCACCAAAAAAACCACCCCCCAAAAACAACAACAACCAAAAAAACCCAACAAAACACCAGGAAAAGCCAACAACCAACAATAAAAACCAACCCAGTTCATATAATTCCTGCAATACTCTCTCCCATTCATCACAGCAGCTTTACTCTTCAAGGATGCTGTGTCAGTAGCAGGGACATCACATAAGCTGCTATATGGAAAAAGAGGAAATACTGAAACTCAGTTTGGTGTGGTTTACTTTGGACTAATTAAAAGATTTTCCCACTTCTGATTTTTTTCCCCTTAATATGACTTTCCTTTGAAATCTATTGCACCAGTATTTTTCAATATGTAATTTCTAGGCAAAATTATTAAATATGAACTATAGCTCGAAGTAAATACACAGAAAAATATAAATGTCTACTTCCTCTGACATTGCTTCTCAGTATCACTCCATTTTTAAATATAGGCACAGAGCTTTCTGCTATTTATTAATGTCTCCTTAATTTCAAAGAAAATATTTCTGTCATATTATGAATAATAATTTTATCTTCCTGATATTTTGACAGTAATATTTAGCTTTCAACAGAACTTTTCTCTCTACAACTGCAGAGGACTTTATAAATCAAGATAGTTCTTTGTTTTTACAGAGGGGAAACCTGAAACAAAGATATATTAAATGATTCATCAAAAGCCAGCAGGAAACAAAGTCCCTGGGCAACCTGTTCCAGTGCCTGACCACCCTGACAGTGAAACCTTCCTTCTCATAAGGATTTTGAATCTCCCCTGTCTTAGTCTAAAGCCATTTCCTCCGGTCCTCTCACTGCAGACATGGCAGGAGAGACTTGTCAGGCAGTTGTGGAGAGCAACATCGTCCCCCTGAGCTTTCTCTTCTCCAGACTAAACAAACCCAGCTCCCTGAGCTTCTCATCACAGGGCTTGTTTTCTAGACCCTTCATGGGCCTTGTTTCCCCCTCTCTGGTGGGACTAGAATACTCTAGTCTGAGGGTGTGCAGGCCTTGCATGGATGGGAATCCTTTAATATATTCCCATTCTACACAGAAAGTAGGGAAAGTGGTAAATAATGACATCTGTCAAATAATATCCCTTTGAATTTTAACTGTGGGTCTGCTTTTGGAAAATCCAGAGAACTTGACAAAACACCATCATGGAGGGGATTGTGGGAGCACTGCATCAGGAGTGCAAAGGTCAGTTCAGATCAAGTGCACTTAACTAAAGAATCTGAACTATATTCTAGATATATCTGGAAAACATGTTTTAGGTGATGGTAGGGTATGTCCTGGTCCTTACAACACTCTTGCTGCATCCATTTGGGTATCCTTCAGTAACAGATCTCCCATGAAGCTCAGAGAGTTCAGGATATGGTACTACAATGACAGGATGATCGAGACAACATGTAAATTATCTTGTTATGGAAACAGAAACTTTTAATTTCAGTATTCATGTTCTCTTTGCTCTACTCCCTAGCGGTGTTTATAAAGTATCCTTACACAGAAGATGCAAGGTGTAAGCTAAGTGAGGATTCATGGTGGAATGAGGAATAAACTGTGTCTCTGTTTCAGCTTGGCACTGCAGGAATAATAACAATGCCCCCAGGTGGGAATCCATTGTTGTTCCTGGTAGATTTAAGGAGATTACGAATGTTTCAAAGTAAAGTTTCCTCCAGTTCATTGGAAAGTTATGAATGAAAGCACGATGATTTTTTTCATAATTTTGCAATGTGGGTAGCAAACAAAAAAGTCACTTGGACAGTACAAAAGAACTTTGACAAGTTTATTCTAGCAGCAGCAGCCACATCTCATTATTTTCATGTCACTTGCTTGGCTGAACCTATCTGTATATACAACATCTGACAAATACTAGTAATTCCATGAAAATAAACATTTAAGATTCCAGGTAACAGAACCGAGGTTCGGGAAAATATGTAGAAGCAGAAATAGTGTCACCAAATATATACCTCCATAAGAATTACATGCAATTTCTTTTTTTTTTTCCTGATTCATACCCTTCCATTTCCAAATTATTTCTGGTTTTCTCCAATTATTGCACATTGGTTTCAAAATCTTTCATTTCTGTGATACCCATTTTTTCTTCCCTACGCATAAAACCTCAGTAAAATATAGTTTTCTGAGTGCCCACCACAGTAAAAGATATTTTAAGGACATTTAAGTTCAATTCTCTGCTTCTGGGTCACTACGCTCATATCCAGAAAGCAAAGTCTGTTGTTGCCTTCCATGCAGCGTTTCCCTCTGAGCTTTGTGGTTTCAGAACATGGGCCTCAAGCCAAAGGTTGGTACCTCAGCAGCAAAAATGGAGCAACTTGCCACCTGACTTCTGAAAGGAGGGATGTGGCACAGCATCAGTGTAGCCTTGATCAGTTCCTTTTCTTTTGCTCTTTTTAATTACTTTTAGTAATACCTCTGTCTTACACTTTCAGAAGATTTGTGTATTTTTTCAAAGCTGGACTCTGGCCACCCTCTTGTTCCCATTCTGCAGCTGAGAGCATCACTCTGAGCCAAGGGGGGCCAGTTTGGCACTGTGAGGAATGAGCTACCTTAGAGGGGAAACTGAATCTCATCTGCAGCTGAGCACACTGGAATCACCTCAGCTGACAGCTCTGGGGGTGCCTTAAAGCACCTTTTAACAGCTCCTTGTCTGCTGCCTAGATTGCTGAAAAAGGGACCTTGTGTGCCACATGTGTTTGTTTAGGAAATATCTATATGTGTGGTTTTATATATATATGTGTGTATGTATGTATGTATAATATCTTCTTTACATATGCGTCTTGGTTTAAATTTTTAAATCAAAGGACACATAGGTACTTCTTTTTAAGGCTGAAATCATTAGGCTGACAAGGTTTTTGCTTCCTCCTGTTCTCGGCATTTTGTTGTAACTGTGACTACAGGCATTTATTTTTACACAAATGCTAATTTTTGTTTGGTTTCAGCATAGTTTGCATTCATATGGCAAGGGAAGTACCAGCTCATGGTCTTTGAGGAGGGGTGATGCACACACATCGTGTTTTGTAAATCATTCACTCCTTGCCCTGAAGCTTGTCCTGTGTGATCACATGCTAGTAAACAACAGATATTTTCCATCCTCAAATGTGTGCCCACAGCTTGTGAAATCTCTTTATGTCTCTCATATCCCATACGATTATTGCGGTATTTGGAATTAAACACCAGAATATCACTTTCAACATTTGCAGCTGATTCAGAATCCTCATTGAAAGCTGTTACGTAGTGGTTTTACTTATTATTACTTATTATAAAAGCAGAAGTATTCCGGTAGGACATGATGACTGCAGCTTATAAAAAATTATACGGATATCTGTGGCAGAGTGGAAACCTGTCATATAGAGAAGGAGGGCTTGATAGATCTCTTACTGTATTTCTGTATTAATGCAATCATAGAGGGTATTTTCTACAGAAGATGCTAAAGGTTGTTGAAAGACAGTGAATAGTAACTATTTTAAAGTTGGTTCCGTTTAAGAGGATTCTAAATAAGTCAATTGTTCTAGTAATATTTTAAACATGTTTTGATCTCTTTACAAATTGATTTTCTTCAATCCAATTTTTTGAGGGAAATGTCAGGTTTGGTTTGTTTTTTTTTTAAATAATTGTCTTCACTCCTCACACTTTAGGTTTCACAATCTTTTTTCTTTTGAATAGATGAATTGTATCATTTACATAGTCAAGCTGTTGGGTATCCCTAAATTTGTCACTGTTGTTCTCAAAAATCATAACTGGGCGAGATGAGGAATGAATTTATAGACATCAACCGCTATGGGTTACATATGTCTGAGATATTCAGGAATAACAGCTCTTGGCTGAGGGCTGGAGACCAGACAGAGCTCTGGGTTTGATGTTGTTGAGACCAGCATGGGGATCCTTGGTGGCTTTGCTGCAGTTTTGACCTCACGTGTTGTGGTTTAACAGCGACATGAAACATTCCAGGGGAAGGGCTGAGCCTGGAATTGGTCATGTCTGCAAACACAGATTCTATTTGGGCAGGTAGTAATACACATTCAGCTGTGCTGCTTAATGAAAAGTAACTCATTAAGCTGTGGGTTAATCAAACCAGTAAAATCACAGCTTTAATGTGTGCAATTCATACAGGGCCATCTTTGCTCCAATGCCACAAGATCATCTGGTACCTGCACCTCTGTTTTTTCCACCTCTAACTGATAAAGACTGTCTTTCTTCTATTACACATCACATTTACTCCTCCGAGATTAGCTTTAGGGATATGGATTTGTGGAAAGACTTGTAAAATGAGTCTCTGAACTGGCATTACACATTACAATTTTCAGTGCATGGTTCTGAAGAGAAAACGGTCTTTTCAAAATTCAGCTTCTTTATAAGAGAATGCTTTTCGTGAGAACATGTTCTTACACCTGGATTCAAATTTCAAGTGAAAATTAGAGGCACAAGTGTTCATATTCGTGAGTGCTAGCAATCTTACAGCTGTAAAAAATTACAGTTGTGGCTGACAGTATCCTTGATGCCATAAAGAAACACTTTTGTCCCTTTCCTAAAAGAAGAGAAATATAATTTTTTAAAACTTAAATAAGAATAGCTCTTCTTTATATATTTCAATATTAGTATCAATAATTATAAAATGCCCATCAGTATAACCTTCCCATCCTAAATCTCTTTTCAAAGCCTGTTATTTAACAAAGTATAAATATCCAGTTTTATGCAATTTTATTCTTTAGATACATATAGATAGATATGTACAATAATGTACAGGATACATTCATTTGTAAACAGAACTTACCTTTTTGTGTGTCTTAACAGCTTTAACATTAGAAGATTGTTTGTGTATGGCCCTTACTACTGCAGTATACCACTAGATGATTTCTTGAATTGTATCTAAAAAGGTAAATAAAATCTGTACATTGAGTATGCTAACCAATATAATTTTTTTCATCACTAAGCAATGTATTTTTGCAAGTCCATTTGTTTTTATTCTGAAATGGAAAGAATCCTCTAATGTAGCATTCCCATAGTCAAATGTTTACAAGGGCATAAGGAATATAAAACAAAGACGATTTTTAGGATTTTGTTAAGACTCATGTTTATCACAGTGTGGACAAAAATGCAAAGAGAAGCATTTTCTTATCTATTCCTGTTACATTAGAAAAGTTCATGCCCCACTCTTAGCATTTTCCAACACAGCTGTAGAGTAGTTTAAAGCCTATTTTTTAAATAAGTGATGCTCAATTTGTCTTTGATGATCCGCATGATTCAGGTGAGATGGGAGCACGGTCGGGCCCTCATTTGCATAAAAATTAATCACAGAAAAATGTAAATTGATAAAATTTTGCCTGGCTTTTCCCCCCTATTCGGGAACCCATGGATGGCTCCCAGAAGCAATCATCTCAGTATGGTGCCGTGTTGGATGCTACACAAACGATCACATTTGTGTTGAATACTCACTCATTTAAATGTCAGCACTGATGGGGCAGTACATCACCAGAAAAAATGAAAAATAAATACACAGCAGCTGAAGACCATCAAATCCGTGGGCACTCTTCAGAGATATATGATCTAATGTGAAAAAATTGTAGATTAATTATCCTTTTTCAAAATGATAATTGTTTTAGTATCACAGCAGAAAAAAAAATTGGCAATTTATTTGGAATCAAACAAAAACCAGTAATGTTAAATACGTCATTACACCATTGTGTTTATTAGAAGGCTGCAATTAATTCCCGAGGCTCCTTTGGTCTCTAGGACTGCATAAAATGACACAAAAGAACATCGCTATTAATTTTCAAATGCGCTCTAAACCTGCAAATAATTTACCCAACAAAAATAAAGTAACAATTCAGAATGCAAATTTTGCTGGTTTTTTTATTTTTCTAAACTGCATCTTTGCATGACGTTGTCATATAATAGTATCCTATAATCTGTAATGAATTTCTCATCTTTCTAAAGGAAGGGAATAATTTTCCTCATTTCATATATATGTAATTGAAATATAGATATTACAGAAAAATTACCAAATCCTCCAAAGAGTGGGCAGCACAGAATCCATCCCCTGTTGTAGTGTTATATTTTAAACTAAACTTGCTTCTGCTTCCTCATGGTGTAAATTTCAAATAAGAGAGTAAATAAATGGTTTGCAGTGGTTATGACTCCAAATTTATATTTCTAACTGAGCTAAATCCATCATAGAGAAATGGTTATTTACACTACTTTCNTATGTGATTTATCAGGGACATGGCCCAACTGAATTCACATGCCTTTGTACCTTTTATTTACTGTGCCAGCATATTAAAAAATGTATATAATATACATTAAAAGAAACACTTTTCATTGTTTCACAGAAATACATCTGACTTTTTACAACAGTTTTAAATGTAGACCAGTGGTTTTATTATAGCTAGAATAATATATTTTATAATTTTTTTTTTTGTTGTTCTTGAAGTCTTGAAGTTTCAGAATCTGGCTGCACTGAGATCAAGAACAATTTTGTCAGCTATTTCAGCTCAGCAAATATTTCAGTCAGGGTATATATTATTTACTTTCTGA
>WBMY01017626.1:395194-419001 GCA_013397315.1 Donacobius atricapilla
CCTTTAAGAAGCAATCTCTAGAAAATTATAGCAACACAAGGACTTCTGTAATTTATAATCATCTGTAATAGGTCAGGCACAGTGCATTAGATCAGTGCATTAGATCTCCAAGGGCTGGAATGCAGTGTTTCAGCAATGCAGTCTGAGCCTGAGCTGAGAGGATAAAATTTAGAAGACATTTATTAGGCCTGAATTGGAGAGCTTTGAATATTAGTATAATAAATAGTATAGGTTAATTTTTTTCTCTTTATATATTTATATTTATATTTANCAGAATCTGGCTGCACTGAGATCAAGAACAATTTTGTCAGCTGTTTCAGCTCAGCAAATATTTCAGTAAGGGTATATATTATTTACTTTCTGAAGGTGCAAGGTATTTGCAGCTTTGGCTGTGAGTAATTGTATTTACGTACTGTAAGGGACACCGTGTGGGAATATATGGCTGATGAAGGAGGCTTGCAGAGCACCTGATAGCACAGGTGAGAATGTGGACAGTGCCTTTGGGTGTTTGAGGGTGTGCAGGCCTTGCATGGATGGGAATTTAACCCCTAACGGGAGGACTGGGGATTTTTTAGGATTGCAATCTTTTGTTCATGTTTACAGCTGCCAGTGTTGGCACTGTTGTACCCTTGTTTCTCATATATTTAATATGACCCCTTAGACTGTTTCTGTCCCTGGTGGTCCCTTGGCCATGCAGAGCCTTCTCTTATACTGCCCTGGGTCACAGCCTTCGCCTCACTCCTGTACACTGCCCGAGCATGCTCCTGTCCCATTCCACATTCCCCACTACATTTAACTCTTAAGTATTGGTCATCATCACAGCTCCTTACAGATGTACTCTGGAGATCATCTGCAGGCAAAACCAGATTAAACTCTATGCGGCATGGTGGTGGGTTGGTGTTCCAAACTCTGGCAGCTCTCATCGGTGCCTCCTTTCAGCCTTGCAGAAGGGGGTTATTCATGACCTCTCTGAGCGGCCTCCCCAACCCAACCTTATAAAATGCATCTCTCCCTCAGCAGTCTGGACTGCTCCAGTGAATGTTAACTCCTATGGCAAGAAGTAAAAAGAAAATCTCAGGAGACCCTTCCTAAAGATTTTCTATGCATGTAAAAGGTAATTTTTTTTCTTTCCTTAACCCCTGCACATAGAGTCCATATTGCCTTGGAGAAACATTTATAAACAGCAGATATGTGGAAAATACTGTGGCTTGCAAGTAGAAGGGAAGTATCATTTTCCATCAGATTTCATGAAATTGCTGTTTTAGACATAAATATTAGACATAGCATAGATAATTTCAACAGTTGGTTTTATTTAACTTAGTTTTCTTAAGACAAAGTCTATTTTTTCAAGCCTAATACAAAAAGGGACAGTTCTGCTAACTTCTAGGCTCCTCACTAAAGAGTCTTTGAAAATCTGATCTTCTCTTACAGAATTCAGAGTGCAATTTTAAGTACCAAGGTTGGAAAACTTTAGTCTGTATTAAACACAAAGAATCTAAAGACAAAGAAAAAAAAAGTGTATTGCCATGTGCAAAGTGAGTAACTGCAAAAAAAACTTTAGTCCTTGGCAATAACAAGTCCTAATCTGTTAAATTTTTTCATGCATGTTTATTACAGACATGAGGATTGGGCTGCTTTGGGTTCCCCAAAGTAATTATTATATATAGTATCATATTCAAATTATATCCTGTACTGCATCTTGCACTTCATTGCAGTACTAGAAAGCATATAGTTGGGTTTTTTATAGAAGATGGAAGAGTCCCTTTCTATACCCTAAGATTTAATCCTTTATTTCATGTTTGACTCTCAACACAAGAAGAAATTCATGGTACTGTCCCTATGTAACTGAAGCCATCTTAGAAAATATGGAAAAGAAGCAAGGCTTTAAAAAAACTAGTTATTTCATAGCTGGCTTTAGGAGTTCATCATACCAAAAAGTCATATCTGTGTCTTATTCAGAGTGCTTCAGATCAAATTACCAAGGGAAAAAAAATGCTCTGAAATTAATTCTACCGTCAGCAAAATCAAGTCCAGAGCATGTGGCTACCCTGATACTCTTCATAGCCTATCATGGAATCTTTGATGGTCTTTTATCCCCCCCTTTCCTCTGCTGGTTGTGAATATACATACCATTTATGATCACCAGGAAGACAGATTTCATGTACTTACCCCCTCTTTTTGGGAAAGGAAGTAAAGGGCATCAAGAATAGCCAGAATTCAGAAACAAGCTAAAAAAACCCCCAAAACACTAACTACCCACCCTAACAGAGATTCTGGTAATGCAAAATCACTGAGAATTATAAATACACTGTAGTTGCTTAACTCTAAGAAACCATTCAGTATAAAGGGATAGCTGAATATAGGTATCTATTTGTTTCTCCCAAACTACTCAGCCTGTAACTACTTTCTTACTAATTAGTCTAATTACATGAAAAATGAGTGAGCCATTAAAAAAAATAAAAATAAGAGAAAAACCTAGCTATCGTTGTGTGGTTGTTCTTGTTTGTTTGTCAGAAACTGAAGATTGACATACACTGGTAGCAAAAGACTCTGTAAGGATATTTTGGGGTTTTTTCCTGCAAGTGTCACAAACTGTAAACACAAATTCTCCCCGCCCTGAGTAGGACTTTCAGAAGTCCTCTTTGGTCCCTTTCACATAATCAGGTATGTTTAGGTATGTGTTTGTCAGGTTAGATGTCAGTAGCGATAATATGTCTTAAAGACAACAAAACCAAAAAAAAAACCCCATTAAAACTGGCAGGAGTCTTCTCAGTTCCAAAATAGCCAGAAAAGCTCATAATCCTGATTAAATCATGAATACTGATATGGATTCAGCTGGAGACCATATAAATTACAGAAGTTCCTTACTTCCAGCTGTAAATGATATTAATTTTGGTGAGTGATTATCAGGGAGTTCAAAGTGTATTGCCTAACCTCAGCCACTGACTTTCAGACCCTCAAGCAGCCAGCCCAGCTCTTTTTCCCCTCTTAGTAGACAAAAAAAGTTGTAGGACAGCTGCACACCACGGCGTGATGTTCTCTGAGAGCTGTCCTGTTTGCTTTGAGAAAAAAAATCCTGTGTTTTTTTTTTTCATTTGGATGTGCTCTCTGTCATATCAATCAGCAAATTTTAGTACATTTACATGTTAGAGAGAACTGGGCTCCTCCAAAGGCTCTCAGGTGAAGCCAATTAATCTTTCTCTTGTCAAAAAACAGTCAGAACCGCTTCCAGTAGCACTGTAGAAGTGCAGTATTCTACAGTATTAATACTTCTTTTTCCCTTTGGAAGGTGCAATAGTGTAAACAAATGCAAATAAATCAGGCCAGGCTGTATTAATTCCAGCCAGTTTGTGATCAACATCAGCAGCCTGCTACTGCAATTTGCCAAGCGCCTACCAGGGCTCAGCTAACTGGAGCAGATGTTTGCAAGAGGATCATTTTGGATGCATTGTTCCAACGTGGCTGCAGAGACTGCAGTCAGCTAGGTTCAGCCAAATTCAGAATTTGAAGTTTGATTGCCATTGGGAAATTAGCTCACACTCCAGTTCAGTGTATTTAAATGATTTTTAAGTCAAAACAATGTCACTGCCAGGAGGTCCCATCTTTCAGACGATTGGGAGATTGTGCACCAGCACAAGAACTCCAGCTGCTTTTGTCTTAAACAGCAGCCTAAATAAAAGGACTCACTATACTCCTGACTTCTAAGCTTTTAATAATTCACACATGTCAGATTTGCAGGCTGTACTGTGTAGTTCCTTTCTGCTAATTACATGTTGTCTCACACTGATGCCATATACCTCCTTAAATCACGATCCACTTCTGAAAATTTAACCCAAAATATCTGCACAGTACTCTCATGGAAGTTATTTTGTTACATGCAATTCTATTTCCCTATTGACTTTTCTCTTTTAGCATCCCTTATCTATCCAAAACTTGTTCATGGGAAATCAAAAATAAGGGATGGGATGTGAGATGTCCATCACTGCTCCTGACTGGCATGTGAGAACTTTGTCCAGCTGCTAATTGGGATTCTGTGGTAAGGACAATTAAATACACCCTGGTAAGATCAATATATTGAGTTCCTGTGGGGAAAGTAAACTAGCATGTATAGATTTTTGTTTGTTTGTTTGTTTTGTTTATTTCCAGGAATTTCAAAAGAACACTCAATTACAAAGTAGGGGTAGGGATTTTTTGTATGGGTCACAGAAAACCATGATTAATGTTACTGTTGCTAAATAAATTTCACATATACTAAACCTGGAAGTAAAATTCTGATACTTTGCTTATAGTTTGCCTGGAGTTTTGCAATTTGCATATACATATGTTTGTGTGAAAGAGATTCAGGAAGACCCGCCAGCTACTCAAAGCATGAGTAATTTTATTTCACTTTTTTGTAATGACTACTAAAAATAAAACAAAATAAAATAAACCCAAACAACTGTAACCGTGGAATCTGTAATAAACTGAACACACCAAAAGAAACCTTGCTCTCTGGCAGTGGCTGGTTCAGCAGAGAGAAAAAGCATCTGTCAGGAAGCTTTGTGTGAGTCACTATCTCCATCTAGTGCTGCCAGCAAGGAATTGGGCTGCTAAACCCTCCGTGGTAGGGACGCTGTAAACACAAGAGATTCTGTAATGATATAAAATTATTCTTCATATAAACAGTTACTGTTTCAGTCATTTATTCATTGTAGTTTAAAATATGTCAACGTTTCATTTGTAACGCACCAAGTTTATTAATTGGCTATAAAAGTTCACCAGGTGTTGACATTTGCCACTCTCAGGGTTTTCTGCAAAGACCTTTTGGTATCCAATCATTAATATGTTCATTATTGCTAATTAATATGCTCATCAATAATAAATAGCACAGAAAACTTGGCAGGAGCTTCCCTGAACCATGGAGTCCCCTCACGGCTGCCGAATGTCTGGGTCAAGGATTAATTTCCAATTGACCAAGTCTGTAAATCAGTGAGTGGCTGATACATTACGGGCAGAGCTCTGAGACAGGAGAAAGGGGGGCAATGCATAACTTAATTCAAGGAATTAAAAGTGACAGGGTTATACTACAACAGCTTTCTAACAGTGAAATAAGTACAGTCTCTTTTTTTTTTACAGCTTTTGCTCCAATACCAACTTAAAAAATAATTGCAAATTCGTGCTGTTTACATTACCTCCTCAAAACTGGAAGAAAATTACTGTGAAATAGAATTCATCCCTATGAATAAAGTGTCTGCAAAACATAACTTCCCAGCTCAGGAAATAGTATTTTGCAATAATTCCAGAAATAACAGAAATACAAACAGTGACTTCTATCTGCAATATGTTTTACTCTTTTAAACCTTTGGTATGAGTTCTCACTATGAATTTCAGTCTTGTTTCAATGTATTAAACTAGCACAAGTAATTAACTTGTCCTTTTTTAGGGAGTTAGAGATGGATAAAAGTGTGGCTGATAGAGTTTGTGTGGATTTCTGTGCATCAAGACACACCCCATCAGACTGTTTTTTTAGTGTAAGAAACAAGTGGAACCTGTTTCATGATGTTATAGTGCTTCAAAGGACTCAAAACCAGACTAGGCTTTTCATGGTCTTTTTGGTAGGTGTATTGCAATTTTTAATTTTTTAATTGTGAAAGTTATAACAATCATCATAATTGAAATTTTTATCTAACCCACTTTTATCTCTTTGGATAATTTTAAACCCATGTTGTTTTCTGATTATAGCTGTAGCTAATTTATCTAATCTTGCTCAAAAAAGATAGTCACATCTCACCAGTTTTGTAGGACACCTTATAAATTCAGATATTAACAATTTAAATGAAGATTGGCATTATAATTACTTGCTATGAATTATAATAGGTCAAATAAATCAGGATAAGAATAGTACTTAAATATTTTTTCTCATTAAGTTCAGACTTTGACCATTGTTTGGATCTAATTTTATTGGTTATGATATAAAAGTGAAGTGTTTTATTAAGTATTTTCTTGCATCTTCTACTCAAAGAAAATGCATAAAAACAATTAGATATTAAGTTGAGCATAACCTAAAAATTGTTGTAATAGATTGTTCAAATAACTTGCAAGGTTCACTTAAATATCTGAGTTTCACTGTGCTGTTATGTGGACCTTTGGATTTCTGTAAGACTGTCAGGAAATGATACATGGATTAGTCTTCATTTTTGTCTGAGCAGAGAAGGCATCTGTTTAATCCTGCTGCAGTCCTTGCTAGTCTCCTGAAATGAAACAGCTGGGTCAGAGACCCTTACATTCTCCTTTCAAAGGATGTAAAGTAAAATATCACTTTTTTCCCCACAGTATGTTTGAAATAATCATGATAGGACTGTCTTTTAACCAAGTTTGTGACTGTTGCTTCCTATAGGGAACATCTCCAACATCACAGCTTAGGCAGTCTCCAGCAACCCAACCCTTTAAAGCCTCTGTCGCAGTGTTTTTGTATGTTGGAACCTGAGGTACATATATTAAAATCCTCTGACAGAAGGCAGGCAAAGCCTTGCATTTCTGTCACCTGAGAGAGTCACTGCTTCTCCACCCAAACAAACAACTGTATCCCAGATAAACACCTCCTTCCTCTGCACTTTGTCACCAGAGTTCTCAAGTATCCCTAGACCAACAGTTGTAGCCTCTAGCTGCTGTAGTGAAGGTGTGTAAGGGAGATAGGAATGAATTATACAGAGTGATATGTCAGCAGTTTGTCAAACCAGGGATTGACAACAGCACAGGCAAGAACAGGTTCTCAGAAAACTCCAGTGAGTGTTTCAAACAGCTTCCTAAATCACACCTCCATGAATGGACTCCTCTCCAGAGAGAAAGAAGTTATTTAATACTGCAGCTGCTGATCTGGGGCCTCATCTTGGTCATCTGCATTAAAACCAAGATGCTCAGCAGGATGCTGCATGCAGGATCACAGATTGGATGCTGCTGTTTTTTTAATAGATGTTTCTATATCTAATTTTCATTGATTTCAAAGGATTATTCTTTAAAAGGCAGGTGCTAAATCAATGAACTGAAGCACTAAATCCACACAATAAAGGCCAGTATTCATAACCTCACATGGTTCAGATTCCTGTCCATCAGACTAGAGCCTGCAGTACAGTGTATGTACACTCTGTGTAGTGCTTTCAAGAGCCACCAGATATCTCAAACAGGGTTGAATATATCCAGTGTACACAAAAAACCCCACCCTGAAGGCCTGTATTTCAGTTGTCCTTCTGTAGACAGATTTTTTTTTATTGCTGCAAAACTTTATTTTTATATAGTTTATGTTTATTTGGCTGTTAGCAATATTTAAACTGCTGAAGAGAACTGAACTACAGTCACATACAAATTTATTTAATTCTTTAGTATCTTTAATATTTTTTTTTACCATTTACTTTTCTGAGGGTTAGCTTTTATATTTATTTCAATTGTTGACTTTCATTTCTTGCCAAGGTAGCAAATCTCTTGATTTGAATTTTGGAAAGGTATTTGATCACATTCAATTAAAAATGAATAGGATAACTAAATTCATATTTTTCCAACTATTTCTTTCTGCTTCCACAACAGATTTCTTTCACTTCTCTAGAAGTAGTTGTTCTAGTTGTGTTACTCTGACCTTCACATCTAACTGTGAAGTTTGAAAACAGAAAGCAAAGCAAAATTAAATCTCATATTTGCTAAAGCAAAATTAAACAAGTCAAATATATCCACTGAAGTTCACTCCTATTTTATACCTGAGTTGCACAAAAGCTGTAACTGCTCCTTAGTAGAGTACAGCACCTGACAACTTCTCTGTCTAATCTGCACTGCTGCACTGTTCTTTTTTGGGGTTCTGAGAATGTTTCTTGACCCCTCTATCCCATTTAAATGCCACAGCAACTCTATGGGATGGTCTTTAGTTTTTCTGTGATATTCACTCACCGAAAGTATTGTAATTGATGTTTCCTTAAGATCTCCTAGTACAGTTTGAGGTTTTTTTGAAACGGGAGATGTTAAATTAAACTGATAATTCAACTATCTCTCTGTTTATTTCTCTACATCTTTCTAATACTTTCTTTAAGAAATTCGTCTGGTGTTACAGATAAAATATATTCTGATTTTAAGACCTTATAATTTCTGAGGATTTAACTGTAACTCTTTTATATCTTAATTATATTTCTGAGAAGAAAAATGAGACTCTTCAAACCTGTAGAATTTAAGAGAAACTTCTGGAAGATAAGGAGCCATTATTAATAAGAAACATGTATCTCAAAGAATAACTTCAGCTCTGATTCCAGGATTTCAAGGTGATCCAGGATGAGTCATAAAGGTACGTGTAGCATTCAATGAACTTTTCTGAACCTAAGATCTGTATAGCAAAGAACCTGCAGTGAAAGTTTAATCTGCTGAATCTGTATGGAAGTGGACAGTGCAGCTGACATTATGAGACAACAGTGGTGGAACAATCTATTAAGTCACTTAAGTAATAAATCAAATATAAATTTAGGCACATGCATGAAATTTGATAAGCTTTCATGAAGGGATCTGTTCTACATTTGTGCGTCTGAGAAAGTGGGGGCTCTTTTAAATCAGTTCTGTAGTTAAAATGCATTATGATATTTTTAAGTTGTGGTTGGTGGTGCTCCTAGCTGATAACAGATACCGATTGATCATTTGATTTACCATACACTGTAATATTGAACACTTACTTTAACATTTGCTATGAAACACAGTAACATTTATCTTAATATGTTGACTATTTTCTCATCTCAGTGGGCTGTAAAATCAAGTAGCTGTTCAAAATGAAGCTCAAAGATCACAGCTCGAACGGTAGACCTGGATCAAAATGTGACACGTGTTCCTGGAAGCTCAAGAGGACGGGACCAGCTGTAGAATCAGGTTATGTCCTCCATCTGTGGAAACTGCATCTGAATATCTCCTTCAGCACATAGTGCAGATTTCAAGCTTCAGCATTCGACCTTCAACATCCAGACCTGCAGTTCCACAATGTGTCTGGTGAAAGAATGGAAGAAATTTTACTTTATCTACTTAACAATTGTCTTCCATTGTCCTTTTCTAAGACTTATCTATATCTTCACATGGCTGTGAGGGGATAAGCATGAAGGGACAATGAAACCTGGCCAGCAGACACATTCTAAAGCAGAAAATTCCTTGTGGAACAAGGTAACCTACATGCTGTCCATATCCCCAAATGGAGAGTTTAATGTAGTAAGTGCATCACAAGAAGCAGCATTGGTGGTAGTTAGTTTAATTTATGCTAAATCTAACAATGTAGAGCAGGTTTAATTTTCTGTGCAGCCATACTGTGTGAAGGTTGCCATTTCAAAAAGGATAAATGAAAATATTCTTTGATTATGAAAAAATCACAGGAAATCAAATGAAATTTTAAAATTTGCTCTGTTGACCTTTAATGCTGAAACACCAAACTTCAGAGCCTGCTATTTCCATGACAGCAGGGTACTGGGAGTTTAGATTTTTGAAGAAGCTTTTTTCCATTGCTTATTTCAACAAGGCTCACCCGTAAATCACATAAAGTCAAAAAAAAGATGTACTTTCTTGGCAGAGGAACAATTTGGCCCACAGATATCCTTTCATATCTGTCGTGCTTATTTGCATGTAACAACTTTAGGAGTAGGGTTTCTTTAATATACCCAATAATCTTAAATTACAGCAACAATGGTTTTACTGCCTTTTTAGAATATAACTCCATTCTTAATCACATGAAAACACTTGTAACTGATAACAGGTAACTGCAACTTGGAGTGGTTTAGGGTAACATAACTGGACTTTAAATTATAAATTTTACAGCTCTATTAAACCTAAGCTTGATAGATTAAGCTTGCTCAATAAAATAATTAATCAAAAATTGAAGCAAAAGTTGTCTGCTTCAGTAAGTGAATGTTATCTGTCAGGCTGTGTAGTTTTAGTAGCCTTTACTTGCCAATACATCTATTGACACAGAGATTAAAAAATTACATGAGGGGAAGAAAAGGGAACAGTATTAATTTATGTGTGCTCAACAGTCATTGAAGAGGAAGGACAATGCCAATCACACCAAAAACTTTCAAATAGCTGGGTGCATTTCTAATAGTACTTTCCACCAGGGATGGTCTATAGTCACCTCTGATCATAAAATTAGAAGGCAAAGTGTTCTGGAAGACAGTAAAATCCTACTCCTGAAAAGACTTAGTTATGCTTGATTTCTGCAAGCCAAGGGAACCATCATAATGGTAGTGATGTTTAAAAGGCATTTGCTGTGTTTGCAGAATGAAGGTCACACATAAGATGTAACAGGTCCTGTGGAATACTTATTTGGAAACTTCAGATGGTCTTGCATGTTCATTGCTTTCAAGGTTGAGAAGTTGGGAATATTTTCCTTTGTGTTCTTGCACAGGGGATGCTGTTGCGCTCTATAAACATTTATGATATTCTTGTATGTGGTTAACTTTAAATATACACTTCTCTGCAAGATGCTGATAAGACAAAGCAGAAACTGAGAGGGTTTGTTGGAACAAATCTGTCAAATTACAGTAATGCTTTGGTCCTTCACTGAAAGCACTTTTACTAGCCACTTGAAGTGCTGCTCATCCTTAATAGCCTGTTCACTAAAGAAGTCCCCAGTCAACAAGTCTTATTGCTTTATGCCTCTGAAAATGCAAGGCTGATGTCATGGAGCAAGAGACAAAAGCCAGGCTATCAACTATTACTGGAAGAGGTATCACCAGTGTGGTAAAAACAGAGTAAGGACACAGTAATTCATTTTAGTAGTGGTATAAAATTAATTTGTTTTATCACAGTTAACTCTGAGTACATCTTAAGCTAGGAAAAAAAAAATCCGTTTTCAATAATTTAATTGGTAGCTTCCTCTAAAAACCACAGTGGAGGTCGCCACTTTTTCACTATGCAATAAATTCATTTCTTAATTCAAACAGACATTGAAAATTACTCTTTGAACAAATTTTACCATGTCAATGGTTTGCATTCACATGACCTCTTCCTTCAAATCCCTTCTGCTAATTTCAGAAGTAACTTCTGGACTTTTGAGCTAGACCTGAAGTCCTCCTTGACAGAGAAAGGGCAAGCTGCATAGACTTGGGAGGATTTTTTTAATATATATTTCTTACAGCATTATTTTTTACATGATCCATGACTGTGAGGCAGTGAATATGGAAAATGAATGTTTCCAGTCCAAACTTGAGGTGTAGCTCTGGTTCCTTTGAGCAGCCACTTTTCCAGCTGGCTTGGTGTGCCAACACCCACCATCTAACCCACCAGGCTGAGGATGAGCCTGCAGTGGAATTGAAAGAGTTCTGGACTTACATGTACCCGATTTTACCTGTGGCACCCATTGTGGAAATGCTTGTAGAAGGTTGGGCAGGGACTGAAATCCCATCTGGAGCAATTTAATTATGAGCACAATAATTGTACTGTCAAAGGTTTTTGCAGCAAACCATTTAAAATGCACATCAACTCTAAAACAGTTATTTAAATATCTTTTACTGAACATTGAAAGCTTACTTGATGAACTCTACATATGATATTTTTAATCAAGGGGATAACCCTCCACATTTTACATTGTAATTTTCTATGAAAAGGATAATATATATGCCATGAAAACTTGCATGTAATGAATAAGGTAAATATATTGTTTCTCATATTGTTAGCAGAAATGTTACCTTTTGACCTTCCTTTCAAGATTTTTTGGAACATTTGATGCTTCCGATAATAGTTTAATATTACTTTCTTCACATTGATTAAATACACTTCATACATCACTGAACAATGAGTAACATTCGAATAAGGCCGTCCATTGAACTGCCTGCAAAAATGATAAAGTAAAAAATTAATCTCCAAAGTAAAGTCAAGCCTGAAATTGAAATCTTTGATGCATACATTTCATAATTAGTTCATTCTGCTATATCTAAAATGCAAATACAGTGCTCTTAAAATAATTCAGGTCTTCCTGCATGGTGCTTTAATGAATTGTTCTAGCTGCTGCACCTCTGACTTTGAAGGGTTCCTGGAGTCATTTGACTTTTTTGTCATTTTCTTTGTTAAGCTGCTGAATTTTTCTTTTTTATAAAGTTACTTAAAATAGCCCACCTTGTCTTTTGTGTTACTTTAACTCCTGTTTCAGGCATGGGATTCACCTACACATCAAGAAAAAAAGAGGTTCATAGAATATGAGCAGGATCAAAGTGTAAGGATATAGTTGAGGTCATTCCTCCATTGCCCTGCCATCACTAAATTCTGACCATTTTTTAATGGTCCAGCTGCTGTGGACTATTCTCTGAACTACAACAGTGAAATTTTCCTGTCATGGGAGGTTTGTTGGCTTGAGATTTTTTAGCCTGTGCGCATGGTTTTCATTTTATTTTGTATTTACATATTTTAGGTTAGGTCTTTTTCCTTGATAACTTCCTTTGGGACCTCAGCAGCATTAAGCCCGCAGAAGCAAGCAAATGTTGCCACACGATGTCTGACCTGAAATCTTACAGGGAAATTCTCTGTTTCCTTCCTGCAGCAATGACGGTGAGTGATAATGGAAAAAACAGATCATAATTGTTGTCTTTGGAGTTTTCTAGGCTTAATTGCATTTTGAACATAAGTCCCTGAATCTGACTTTTCCAGGTATCTCTATTATCCTCTGTATGGCTGAGTTCCTAAATTTTTGTGAAATTAGTGACTAGGTACTGGACTAAAACCTTGCAGGATGTTGGGATCTGAAAAGTCAAGCCATGAACAGTATCTGTATTAAATTAATTAATCATTATTCTTTGTGTGTCACTTCTAAGACAATAAATCATTATATTCAAGGGTGAAAAAATGTTAAATAAATGATGCAAGTTTGCTGATGATTTGCAGAAAAATAAATCTTACACTTCATCCCAAAGAACATGGCCTTCTTCACTGTAGAAAAAGAAGTCTTCTGAAGGAAATGTTAAAATTTAGCTTATGAATAAGGAAAATCTTCATTTAATAACATCTAAACAAGAAAAATAATTACTAAGAAGAATTTTTAATGCTTATGAAACATCAGCACTCATATCTTCTGGGAAAACCTATTCATAATCTGATAAAAGCAGAAAGCCAGAATACTGGCTTCTAGTCAGCTATGGTACAAATCATAGAATCATAAAATGGCCTGGGTTGGAAGAGACCTTAAAGATCATCCACTTGCAATTCCCTTGCCATGGGCGGGGACTCCTTCCACTAGACCAGTTGCTCAGAGCTCCATCCAACCTGGCTTTGGACAGTTCCAGGGACGGGGTAGTCACAGCTTCTCTGGGCAACCTGTGCCAGGGCCTTACCACTCACACAGCAAAGAATTTCCCCCTAAATCTAACATAAAGCTGCTATTTTTCATTGTAAAGCTTTGCCCCTTGTTCTGTCACTACATGCCCTTGTAAAGTCCCTCTCACAGGCTCCCTTCTGATACTGGAAGACCACAATTAGGTGACCCCAAAGCCTTCTCCTTTCCAGGCTGACCAACCCCAGTTCTCTCAGCCTGTCCTCATACGAGAGGTGCTCTTTGTGGTCTCCTCTGGACTCACTCCAACAGGTCCCTGTCCTTGCCGTGCTGGGACCCTGGAGCTGGATGCAGAGCTGCAGGTGGGGTCTCACCAGAGCAGAACAGGGCAGAGAGGCAGGATCCCCTCCCCACCTGCTCTCGTGCTGCTTTGGAGGCAGCCCAGGATGGGATTGGCTTTCTGGGCTCCAGGTGCACAGTGCTGGCTCATGCCCAGCCTCTCACCCACCAGCATCCCAAATCCTTCTCCCCAGGGCTGCTCTGGAGCTGGATTGATACCAGGGCCTGCCCTGACCCAGGTGCAGCACCAGGACTTGGTCTTGTTAAACCACAGGAGATTTGCATCGGCCCACTTCTTGAGCTTTTCCAGGTCCCTCTGGATGGCATCCTGTCCTTCAGGAGTGTCAGCTGCACCACTCACCTTGATATCATGTGCAAATTTGCTGAGGGAGACTCAACCCCTTTGTCTATGTCCTTAATGAAATATTAAATAACATTTCATCCACCCATCCATCATACACAGCCACAGATACCTCCCAGTACAGAGCCCTGAGGGACACCACTGATGTCCACCACAACTCAGACGTGCTATCTTACATTACGTCTGCCTCTTCTTTACCCTGGCTGCAGAATGGGCATTCGTTTCACAGTTGTTCCCCTGCAAATGAACAAAACAGTTCAGATCATGGTGGAAAACTGCACAGCACGCGGTGTAAAAGCAGCCCTCTTTTAAATATTGTGTAATCCCCATAGCATCAATAAGAGAGAAGGTAGGGATATCAACAGAGTAGAGGCACGGCAAAAAAACCAGGAAAATACATCAGAAAGTTGGCTAAAATAGATACAGATTTCACAATGTACACAGTGAATAATCCTGTCATATTGCTGGTGCCTTTGACTCAGAATCAGGATAGAGACTGAATAAAAAGGTACAGTGACAACCACATCTTAAAAGTTCAGAAAACATTCTGAAGAATGTAAAGGGGGGTAAATGTTCAAAATTATTAGAGTGTCTTCAAAAACTAAGACTCATGCTGATTTTTACACAATAAAAGTTTGTTTTTGCTGACACCCTAGCCATGTTTTGTGGCTAACCCTATACAAAGGTAACAAAGAAGGATTTGGTGACAGCTGTATATTCATAGTTAGCTGCAGAAGTACAAGGCAAGTACAGCTGCAGCCAGACTTTCTGTGAGCAGATGTTTTACTTTTGAGGAAGAAAAAAAATTAAATAAGGAGCTGGAGGAGGAAACAGAAGACAAATAAAAGAAAAGAAAATACAGAAAACCAATTAGAATATTATATATAAGAGGTCTGGAACTCCACATTCGTGTCTGTGATCCACAGATTATAGCACAGGAAAGAAAGAAATGTAAAATACTTACAAGTCAGATATATATTGGTTGCATATTATCATGGCACTTCAACAGGCACTACAACATGCACAAACCCTAACTTTAACCTAATGAGGCCAACATTCCTACATGGCCTTGCTTGGTGCTGCAGGAATTCAGAGTCCAATGGACAAACCACAACAGGAAACCTGTTTTTGCTGGTTTTAGATGAGAATCCATCAATTCAGCCTTTGGAAATCAAAGTCTTGTGGACACTGTGATGAGACTGTGCTGTTCACATTTGTGAGCAAGCCTTGTCCATTTTGGAAATAATATATTAGGAACAAAACCGAGCTGGCATCAATGCTGAACTATTTGTAATTTCAAGAAGTTTTTCAAGAAGTTATAGATCGAAAGTAGTGAGAATGAAATAAGATGCAGTTTGGAATTGAGAACTAGGAGAAGACTGAGAAAGAACAGGAAGGGTAAGGATGAGGATGAGGTAGGAACTCAGAATCAAAGTAAGAAGTACTTTTGAGAGAAAAAGCTAAACTTGCACTGATCAGAGATTTTTCCTCCCTCTGGTGAACACTTTTGCTCCCTCACCTGTCACATAAGATGCACGTCTGCAAGAACTCAAAAGCAGTTTCAAATACAGGTGATTGAGTTTGAAAGACCCACAGACTTCCTAAATGCAACAAAATTTCTCCAGCCCTCCATGTAAGATGTAATACTTGTGTATGACTTTTATTTGTAAAACAAGAATACTTGACCTGAGAAATTAGAAGTGTGCAAGCTAACAGGAACACATTGGGAATAAAGAAGAAGACTGTAGGGACCATAAATTTTATTTGGAGTTGGAGAATTTTTGGTCTGTGTGGAACTTTTCGCTTTGGTTATTTTTTTTGGGGGGGGGGGGGATACCAAGATTAAATTGTAATCCTAAGTATCTGTAAAGAAAAAGAAAAAAAACCCATAAAAATATAGAAGTTTTTCTTAGATAGTACATATTAGAAGCTTAGAGGGAGCACGTGTTGGAATAAAACAGGAATGGGACTATCAGTCTTTCCATGTTTTTCCCAATTACAAATTCTAAACAGTTTCCACAGCAGTCACCTCAAGCCATAACATCAAGGTATGAGCCAAAGATTTTAAAGTAACAGTGACAGCATTAATGCACTGTTATTTTTCTCAGCAGCCACCCCAACAATGAACCTCTAAAAATTTAAGAAATCACCCTATGCTCAATGACATAATTCCCATTAATCTTTAACCAACCCCGCCACTGCAAAATAAAAGCATTATGCTTGTTTCAACATTTTACCGTGTCAGTTCATTGAAATTAAGTTTTCTAGTGTGAAACAGAAGTAGCCCAGCTTTTCTAAAAACAATGGAGTTGTAACAGCAGAGGTACGCAGAGGGCAATGAAAACTGGAGGACCTGGAGGAAGCAGCCGCACTTCCTGCATGGAGCAAAAGATGGCGATATTTTCTTATGTGTTGGGAGAGTTAAATACAGTATCTCACTCTAAAACAATTATAAAGCATATATTGATGCTTACTGAAACCCAGCATAAAAGTAGTCTCTCAGAAACTCAGTGTGTGTATCGCTCATGGATAAATGTTAGTTTAGGAGCAAACTACCATGTGAAAATGCCTTTTTTACATTCCAGAACTTAAATATAAAAACATCCCAGAGCCTTTCGCTGCGAAGGTCACTCTCTGGGTTTAATTACTACATGGCCTTTCAGCCCAGAAGTTGATATGGTGTAAAAGAGTAGCAGGGCAAAGATGCTCCCTGAGGAGCATTGTTAATATAAGAGATTTTACCTGTTTAGAAAAGATGCAGTACACAGGTCTGTGAGAGGTGAAGAGGCTAATTTAGCTACTTGCTGGAAAAGACTCCATAAATTCCCTGTGCAGCACTGCACGTGTGCTTGGCCTTTGCATGTGAGCACGAGGAGCAGCTCCCAGCAAAACGCAAGGGCTGCCAAGCCCTGGGAGTGTCCAGAGAAACTCATGGCAAGCCAGGAGACCGTGACTCCCTTCAATATCCACTGGGAGATGCCCAAGTGAGTTGCCATAATTTCTGCTGTCTTGTCCATAAAACAGACCAACTGGGAGATCAATCTCGTAGCCAGTGTTCCTCTAGTATTTCAAATTAATAAAATAGTGAGCTTCTCCTGTCTCTGACATAGAGGACAGTAAATCACACCTGGGACTGTAGCTGCTCCACAGCCAGCTTCCTACACGTCAGAAAGTATCCTTGGCTCTGGTTCCTAGAAAAGAATATTCTTGTATTAACATACTAGCACTGGAGGAAAGAACATGTATACACACACACATATATATATATAAATTAATCCTGAGATGAAGGACACAGATGTGTTCACTGCAGAACATATTTTGCATAAAATATAGTTTTAACTTTTCTATTTTCTCAAGCAGTTCACATGCCAAGTTAAAGCATAAGTGAATTCTTGCTTTTTTATACACAAATAGTCCTGGCGAGAAAACATTGGTAAAATTGATCATAGGATAGATTCCCAAAAGACAAGAATGAAGAATCATTTGAGATTATGAACAGGTAAAAATCACATGAGAACAATGGCCTTATACTTTCTTTGGAATATTTTCCCATGCAGGTTCTCTTCCTTTGCTTTTTCTGTTTTTCTCTTAAATACAAGCTTCCAATTCTGCCTCCTTGTCCACAAGATTGCATCATACTTACTCTTCTAATATAGTTTTAGGAAGATTGAATAAAAAGTATAAAATCTGAAGACTAATGTTTGTATAAAGCTATCAATATTTTAAGTTCACAGAATGTTTTATCAGCATGAAATGAAGCTATTTATTCAGATCTCAAAGGTCTTTACAAGATTTTTAAGAAGTGCGACCCAGTGGTTTGGGTTCAGAGAGCAGCACAACCCCTGCCTTCCCAGGCTCTGTTTTTGGGAGTGGGAGATTCTGCCCTGGGTGTTGGGGCTGAGGTTACAGCAGTGGAAGAGTCTCCAGCCTGCAGCAGCCACACCGGCTGTGCAAAGAGAGGGACAATTTAAAGTGTTGCACTGGCTTGTGTGTTAAAGCCCTGGTGTTATGAACACAAACTCTTCACTATTTCTTAGAATATTAATGCAACATTACAGATGGTTGTCTGGCTGGCCTTTATTGTGTTTGGGAAAGAATTGTGTTTAATGCTTTAATAGGTCTTCAATATTCCTCTGTCATTTCCTTACTTTATTAGGCACTATTTCCTGCAAAGAGTCTCACAAATGAATTTGAAGAAAGCTAATGCGCCACTCTAATGACAGATTGCTTTCAGGGCTGAGCTCAAGGAACTTTCTTCCTATCTTGCTAATGAATCACAGTCATTCAATAGTGGGCTGTTGGATAGATATGGGAAGTGCTCTCTGCTTTAAAGCTTTCCCAACATGAGGAATGATCTTAGGGCCACAATATCATCAAACAAAAATAGGATATTGTTACAGAGGCTCAGATTAGTATTATTATAATGAACCCAGACATTATGTCCTGAAAAAAACAGACAGAAAACGTCAGCATGTATGCACTATTTGCCTTTAATCAGAGACACACTGACAATGCTGGAAATACCAATAGTTTTATAGATTGCTGTGCAGTTTAATACTTTTTTCTCTCTCTTTTTTTCCCTTAAGAGATGAAATCCACAGCAGCAGCATGACAGAAGATATATTAAATCAGTCAGTGAACCCATGAAGAGAGAAACTCTGTCTTTCTGCAGTAACAACAGAAATTCAAAGTAGGTTTCATGCACAGAGAAAAGTGTCTGACTCCAACAGCAGTATTCTGTCTGCATCTCCTGTAAATCAAAACTAATCCATAATACTGAGGATTTATATGCCCAGGACTATATTTTCAAGTTCTTCCACACATTTCTGATAAACCAACTTTTCATTATATCTCAACCTGTTTAATAATTTTTCAAAAAACTAGAATTCAAAGAAAACTCATCAGAGTTAATTTATTTGATACTCACTGATTATTTAAAATGTTTTTACTCTCCTAATCCACTTTTGATTCTTATTCTCAAAAAAAAAAACCAAAACAAAACCACATGGTCTTACTTTTTTCTTCTGTATGATTCAACATCATTTTTTCTTTATATCAAATCTTTTGTTTCCCAGAGACAATCCTCTATGGCTGTTATTATGAAAATACTTCATTTTGAGCTGGCCACGACTGTGTGTGTTGTATGAACTGTATCACTGCAGAATTGCTGCTGCAATTTTTTGTGTTTAACCAGGCAAGCTTCCACTGTGTTATAGGGTCATGGTATCATTTATGTGGGAAAAGATCATCAAGTCCAGCCATTACTCTCACAGTAATTCTGGTGGCCTCTTTTTGGCAAAATAACTATGGTCAGATTGCTCTTACAGGTAATGGAAGTAAAAATAAAAGTTAACAGAAGTACTGGAAAGTATGAATATCATTAATAAAAGTGTGAAAATGTTTTCTTGATCACATCAGGCAGAAGCAGCTTTAATTGGTATGAGGATCTAAGGAATAAGAACTAACTTGGTAAAAGTAGTTTTCCTTGTGTTAATATGGGAAACAATGGCACCTTCTCAAGCTGTTGCTGACATGGGCTGGGCATCACTGCTGGTAGGACATGGGGAGTGATTGCTTTTGCATCACTTGATTTTGTGTTGGGGTTTTTTCACTTAGTAGTGTCTTTACTTCAACTCATCGGGTTTTCCTCACTCTTGTCCATGCTATTCTCTCCCCTATTCCCATCAGGTGGGTATGAAAAGCTGGCTGGGGTCAATCTACTTCAACAAGTTTCAGATATGGTACAGCACAGGAATAGAAACCACTCCTAAAATCCCTTTAGACTCACTAAATTTTCTTCTGAATTTGACCTTGTGATTTTTATTTTATTTTACTCTTTTTAGTCCTAGACCAGCAAGCAAAGTCCTAAATTCCATGTGATTTCCTGTCCATATTTCACATAACAAGACTCCAGGCAAAATGAGGGTGGTGTTCAAATGACTTTTTTTCCCTCTGAGGGTCTGAAGTTATTTTGAAATGAGAACTATGTAATTCTATATACCAGTATTTTCTTTAATTTCTGTCATTGTATGGCATTTAAAGAATTCTTTCTGTGGTGGAGGCAGACTCTTCTACTGCAGTATAAAATATTGTGCCTTTAAAAATAACAACTGAGAATACAAAGGAAAAATAGCAAGGGGCTGTGGGTTGTTTTACTGTAGTAATATGATATGGTTCAGGGCAAGGGATCACAAGTATCCAAATGATATAGGGAGCAGAGCTAATGACAAATATCTCCTTCTCTCCTAGTCTGAAAAGATAACCACTACGTGGTAATTGTGAAAATCCCAGACACTCAAAACCTGTGACCTCCTGGGGAAGACTCAAATAAGAAACTTTTTAGGACTGACTGTCCTTTGAAGTTTGCTCATTCCATCAAAAAATGTATCTCCCTCCAGTTCTTTAACTTAAGACACTGATGTTTTTATATTTTTCTCTCATGAGCAGATTTTTTACTGTAGGAAATAGCAGGAATGGTTATTCATTTGAGGATGAACTGGGAAAATTCAGAGGTATTCCAGAACTGCATTTGAGAAATTTCCTTGTCCATTGAAAGAGAAAAGAACCACCCCTATCATTGTAGAGTTCTGACTCTGATCAAAATCAGCAAATACTCATTTTACACCCAAAGAACAGTGTTACCTACAATAATTTACCCTGCAAAGAACAGAAGAGAGAAAGGAGAGTTTGTTTGGGGACCATCCCCTGTTGCTGAAGGCACTCAAAGAGAATTGCATGTTACCATTCATTTTTGTCCCTGAGATTGTCCTGCTGTGAGAGTCAAAACCTGGTGACAAAGGATTCATAAATGCAGAACTCAGAATGAGTTTTTGCCTAAAAAAAAATCAGCCTAACAAATGGAATCTTCTTTAGCTGAGTTAGTGTTACTTTGTGCTACACAAATTTGCTGTTTACCTCTTTGGTGGCAGCCCAAGAAGGCATCACAGGCTGTGAAAGGACAACAGCCACACTCAGGACAAAAGTGTGAAGGGAAAACTAAAATTGTGATGCTGGTGAAGAAGTGACTGCAGTGGACATTGCAGATAAAAAAGAAAATTTCAAAGTTTCAGTTAACTCTACTTTTTGTGTGTGAAATTGCATACAGATTCTTTTTCTTTCCTATAGTATTTTGTTATGGAGCCAAAAGACGATTTTTTCCTAATAAAGGCTTAAAAATATTGGTGGAAACCCTTTACCTTAAATTTATCTTCTCACAGAAAAAAATACCCTATTAGAAAATTTGTTAAGATTGGATAAATATACTCTTTATTTTTGTATTTTAATGGGATCTCTTTGGACTAAGAATGAGTTGCACTATGTACAGATATTACTTGAAAATGTTTGTGAGAAGTTGAAGGGAATACACTTTAAAGAACAGAATTCCACGTCATCCAGAGCAATGATGTGCCTAATTTGAAAGCATAATTAATGTCACTGTATGTACAAATTGTACTGGTTGCTGCCTAACTGACCATTACTTTTACAAATTTTTAATCTATGTACACAACTGCAGTCATTGCACAGGTTAATTAAATGCTATTGAAAATCAGATTTGATGTAAAGGTTATATTAAATAAATATTGGGCTACTTACAAATTATTAATTGATCAGTATTGAATACAAGATGGTGCACATTTCAGAATAGGCTTCTGATGAATTTTTGTGATATTACTGTTAATCATTTTTATTGCTTCCTTGATAGATCTGGGAGTATGTAAAGATTGATTGCTCTTAATGCCTTTAAAATAATTGGAAGAAGAAGAAGGCTCCCCAGGGAAGTGGGCACAGCACCAAGCCTGTCTGAGCTCAGGAGGCACTGGGACAATGCTCTCAGGCACTTGATGTGACTCTTGGGGTGTCCTGTGCAGGGCCAGGGGTTGGACTCCAACTCAGCACGTTCTGTGAGTCTATGACTATTGGAATCGTGAATCCACCTTTATATGCTGGTCAATTGAAAGCGTAATAAAATGGAAACAAATATGTGAGGTTAGCAAAAAGATTAGCAACAAATACAAAAATATAAAGGAATTTCATGCTAAATTCACAATTATATTCTCTGATCATTAGTTATAAAATGGTTGGCAGTCCTGTAAATTCAGATCAGATCAGAATTCCAACCATCCCTAACTATCACAGCAGTTATTGAAGGTTTTAAAATTGAAGTTGTGCAATCAGTACCATTACTTAGATACCACAGAAGTGGTGGCTCAGAAGTCAACAACTTGTCCCATACAATACCACTGAATTAATTACTCCCAAGGTGTGTTGATAGCCAATAACGGAGAGAAAAGATCAGAAATGAAGTTTTTCTGTCTTTCTTAAATATGTAACTGCTACACACATGAAAATAGTTCTTTTTGGGTTTCATCTCTCTGTTCTTATTAGTTTTAAATGCATAATAACCTATTTCATGAAAGTGAAGAGATTTCTGACCAGCCCTGCTGCATTTTATGTCATAACAGGCTCCTGGGAGTGGGACAACAATAATCAGGCTCCGTGACTTGTTCAGGCTGCTTTAACAATTGAACAATTGACTGCTTCAACATTTAAAATCTGCCATAAAAACAGAGGATGGACAGCACCTGTCCTGTTTTTGAGCACAATGAGCATGGCTGCTTCCGTTCATGCTCATGAAGAGCCAGCTCAGATGCACAGAGCTCGGACCTGCCCAGACCTGCTGGGTCACCCACCCACTGGTTGAAAAAAGCTGCAGGGGAGATTACTTACATCCACAATGTGAAACCTAATTAGAGGGACTTAAGAAAATAAAAAACAGACATACTGTAAACAAAAATACTGTATTAAACCAAGGACCTGAAGAGTGAGGTACTGTGACGCTGTTCGTCACACACACACACTTTGGTGAGAAAGCTTATTATGAAGGTCTGACTCCATTTTATAGTATTTCTACAAAGGCCAGGGACTGGGGGAGACGGCTGACACCTCTCCTCATCCCACTGGTCAAGACAACTGTCCATCCGCTGTCCGTATCTCTAAGAACAGGAATGCAAACTTTTCCTTGATTTAATGAAAACATTGCCTCTGTTTACAGCACCCGTGCGTGAGAAACAACCTAACTATGAAAACTGTGAAACAGAAGAGAAGGCTGAAAAATCAGGGCGACAATACTCTTCAGTGAACAGTGTAAAACTTAGTTTTGCAGGTGACTTTCTTGGTTTTCAGTGCCTTCCTTCTTCAATCCCTTTTTTATGCACCAAAACAAGTACCTTGCTATTTCTGTTGAAGTACAGTGAGTGCTGCTATCTCAATTCCTCCTGTACCTTTGAAAACATCTACCAAAAGTTATATTTTAACACTCCAAGCAATTTCTGCTTCATAGTGATTTGATCCACGCCTACTCAATTGATAATTTTTTTTTTCTTTTCCTCATTTCTTCTTCAGTTCCTAACCAATGTTAACTCCTACTTTGTCCATCCCTAGGTAGCTGCTACCCTGGTGAAGTGGTATGCTCGCCCTCTGAAAATCAACACCATTTACCTCACTCGTAAAAACGATGAAGTTCAATAATAGGTGATAATAAAAGGATGATTGTGTGGTAGTTATCACTCTGTAGGTATAACTAGTAACAGCAGGGATTCCTGACATATCAGCCTTTCTTCAAAAACTGCCAATGTCACTTCTTTTTGTGCTTTTGCTAGCACAACTGAATCGATGGGCTAAGAATATATACATTTCAGCTGACTTCAATGAATGCCATGCTGCCTGGAGAATTAATAGATGGGAAAGAAGTTAAACAAACACATATTTTGCAAAGCTATGATGTTGGAAAGAATTATGATTTGTTGTATCAAAAATAAATTCAAAAAAGAGGGTAATCTAGAAAGGAAAAGTCAACCCCCCCCA